>CM047884.1:1154058-1318038 GCA_026212405.1 Petrea volubilis | reverse complement strand
CAATTTGGAGATGTAAGAACCTTGTTTTCGTCATCTTGAAGTGTAGGACACTTAGCCATATCACTAGAAAGTTGGAAGAGCCTTGTGCACGTAGTAGAATAATTTCATCATAACACTCCACGATGTTACTACAGGCCCCATCTTAATCCAAGGGCTACAATTGCCATATGTCCTAAAGTAGATACGATGATCCGGTAACTTCTATTGTTATTATTAATATTTTACTTAGATTTATTTTCCATTATGTGACAATTACTGTGTGATATATGTGATTTTTTTTTTTTTTTTGTGAATAATTTATGCATACACTAGATGCATTGTATAAAATGAGAGTCTTCCTTCATTTATTTGCTTAGCATTTGAAACATGCAAAATATTGATATAAAATCTTTAATTCCTAAAATTTTATGATTTTGGAAGTTTATATTCTTTAAAATTACTTTAAATTTAGACATTGTAGCATTAATTTTGAATTGTGATTATTATTTTTGAAAAATTTATTTAAATAATATTTTTAAACCTATATTATTTTATTTTCGAATTTAAATAATAAATTGTACAATTTTAAATTTTATAATAAACAATATATTTTTTGATTTAATATGTATAATTTTTGAATTTTAATTATTTATACCCTAATTTTCGGATTTTAATTAATGATAAATACAAAGTCTAGATTTTTAGTATATTTTATAATTTTTTTGGCAAGAATATCTCCTCTAATACATATATTAGTGGTAATTATATATACTACATACACACACACATATCCATATATATATATTAGTGGTAAATTGTATATATACATATACACCCACACATCCATACGATACTAGTGGTGAGTTATCTATCTACTTATACACCACACACTTCATGTAATATCTAGTGGTAAATTATATCTCTACATATACACACACACATCCATAATCACCTAGCGGTGATTTCATATCTACATATCCACACACACATCCACATTATAGATTAGTGGTGATTTTATATCTACATATACACCTACATGTGCACATACTATATCTATACACCACACACACACACTAGGTAATTAATATAGTTGTGTATATATTATTCCATAATATGTGGACTTATCTATTTATTTTGTTAAATATTAACTATTTCTTCTTTTCTCCTCTATAATCCCAACTCCAACCCCAATTTCATTCCAAAATCCCACCTTCTCTCCCCTAGAAATCCCGTCTAAAAACACACCCCCACTCCTACTACTTCTACTTTTAACACACAACACTTCCTTTTTATATCTATCTTCAACCCACAAATATTATATATCTATATATATATTATATGACGACCCCGAAATCCCTTTATTATTATTATTAGTCTTATGGCTATTATTAGATTAATAACTAGCATTATTGGCTACATACATGCATACATTTTAATTGCAACGTATAAGGTACATTACTAAGGGTACATCAACAAAAGAGAGTCTCGACTTGCTAGTTTACTATTGATACATAGCAAAGCAAAAAACCCAAAACAGGTACGCAGCGGAAAATCCTACATCCTTCTTCCTAATAAAATGCTTCAAAAAGGTGTCCGTCCTCCTCACCATCATAAAAGCGATCTTCGGAAGCATCTAAAATATAATATAACATGGAATCAACATACGTTGAGTAAAACACTTCTTTATACACCTAAGTGCTCGGGTGTCAAGTGCACATTAGTTACACATAAGCACATATATAATTTCACCACTTTCTACCTTTCGTCACCTGACAGGACCCTTATAACTACCCGGGCCGAAATAACAACCAGCACATTCTCCCGCCAGCCTATCCTCCAATGGTCGTATCCCGGGCATACGCCTTAGTATTGTTCTACGACCCTCTCTCTTGAGGTAGATCCCTCCATCTACCCAAGGGGGGGATTAGGAGATGGAAGGGTGGTGAACTCTCCCGGCTACTCAATAGTATGTCCCGGTGGAACACCCCCCCAGAACCATTCCAGCACATATGGGCCCATTCACACAATTGCAATTGTTCACATATGCACATAATCACAGTTAGCAAGTAAGCTCACACTTGATAAATAAAGCGTTATGTTTGCTTATTAAGCATTGTAAATAGATAGTAGCAAAATATGTAAATAGATAAAATATAAAGATAATATATAAACATAACAGTATAAATAATAAATAGAAAGACAAAAATATACTAGTATAAATATACTTAATATATATATAGATTAAAAGATAACTAATATAAATATATAAAATATATAAATGTGATATAGATAAGTTTATATATATAAGAGGATAGAAAAAATATATAAACTATATAAGTGTGATATAGAATATAAGATGAGTGAAATTATCTACATATATATATAAACTAATAAAATGAATGTAATTATATATATACTTATACGTACATAGATATATATATAATATAGATTAAAGTAGTCTTACTAAGTATTACTAAGTATATAATTAGTCTAGAATAAGTAGACATATATATAGACGTACAGAACTATTAGATATATATAGATATATACCTAATATAATATGAACTAGCTAAATGAATAGATAACAATATTTAAATATTTATCTATATATATACGTACATAGATATAGATTAATATATTTCTATAATCATCAAAGTAGGCATAAAACTATACAATAAAGTCTAATATAAATAGATATATGGAGCTTTTCTTCACAATTACTTTCAAGACAACATAGGATATTCCCCTACTAGCTCACTTAAAGAATCATGGTCTCAACTACTTCATATAAAGCATAGAACTCACTAATAATCCAAAATAAAACATAAGAATGCCATGTTATTGTAAAAAGGCACAATAATCACATAGTTTTCCAAGAAGCATAGTAAGCACATAGAACTCCAAATAAGCATACTAATCACATAAGATCTTCAAGATCATGCTCATAATACTATCCATCCTTCAACTTCCTCCAACAAAGAGTTAAACATGATAAAATGAACATATAAAGTAACATGAAGCTAGCAACATAACTAAAACCCTCAACTTGGAGGTATGTGTGGCAAAAGCTCTCACGCTAGGCCATTCAAGCTTGTTCTTTACATTGCTTGGCACAAGAGTTATGGAAGCTTGCTATCTTCTCAAGAAGAAGGAAGAAAAACCTCTACTTAAGGTATAAGAAGATTCCTACCTTTGCTTCAAAGTGTGTAGTAATTTGGAGGAAGTGAAGTGTTTGGAGGAAAAATGAAAGAGAGTGTAAGAGCAAGAGAGAGTGCACGGTTTTGGGCTGGAAAAATGGCTGAAAAAATGAGGATTTTGGTATATATGGTCTTGTGTAATTATCTTCCATGTATTAGACACAAATATCCAATTATTAAATTCAACTAAATACCTATTCCAGACATGTATACATGGCTATATTGCGTAAACCTATTCTTACTAATATACCATGTATATATATGTGGGTATGTGTGTGTGTGGATATGTAGCCATGTACATCACCACTAATATATAGTTATGTAGTTATATGAGGTTCAAGAGTATGTATTAGTAAAGATATTTTGAGAAAAATATAAAATAAAATCAACTAAAATCAAACAAAAACATATATATCTGAACTCTTATTTATTAAGTATTTATTGCTTATTTCTCAGGAAAAAATGAAATTTGGGGTTGGAGAGGTGAAAAGACCAAAATACCCCTTGTTTGGCCAATTTTTTCAAAAATTGCCCAAAAAATAGAAATAAAATTGTAAAAATTCGAAAATTAATTTTATAAGTCAAATAAAACCTAGAATATTTATTTGTATTATTATTTTAATTTTTGGATAATAATTAACGCATTTTAAAAATTAGATTTCAAATTAATAACTTAAATACAATGTTTTCCGAAAATTACTAAAATGCTTGGAAAAATAGGTAAAAGTTGAAAATAATCTATTAAAAATTTCTGGAAGTTTAGAAGGATCAAATGCATAAAATTTTAAAAAAAATATTTGGAATTTATAATATTTTATAAATATTTAGGTAGTAAAATGCTCACTAAGTTCACAAAAAAAAATCAGATTTGAAAAAAAATATCTCTAGAATCAATAACTCACAAAAATAATCATATAAAGTTTGTATAATATAAAATAGTTAAATAAAGGGATTTACCGGGTCGTTACATCCTCCCCTCCTTAGAAAATTTCGTCCTCGAAATTGAGTCGAAGCCTAATCAACAACTGTGGGTATGTTCTCTTGCATCTCTTCCCAGTCGTTTCCCACGTACGCTCTTCAATCCCATGAGTCCTCCATAGAACACGAACTAATTTTATGGTTTGGTTTCTCAGGTGTTTCTTGGAAGTCTAGGATCCTCACGTGGCTCTTCGACATAGGTCAGGTCTGGACTAAATGTCGAGGGACTCATGGTCGACAACATGAGAGGGATCAGGAATGGTATGTCTTAAGCATAGACACAGGAAAATACGTTATGTACTTCTGCCAAAGTTGGGGTAAGGATAATCGTAGGCACTTTCCCACTCTCGCAAGTATCTCAAAAGGTCCAATATAGCAGTTGGTTAAGCTTGCCCTTTCTCCCAAACCTCAAAACAACAGTTTCTGTGGACGAGACTTTTAAGCAATACGAAGTCACCTACTTCAAAAACGAACTCCAAGTCTTTTTCGTCGTCCGGTCAGCATACTCTTCTGACGACTTTGTGCTGTCTCCATCCGTTGTCTTTATCATCCGTGATCGTTCGTTGTCTCACAATCAAATCTGGGCCTATTACTTACTTTCACACCCCACTTCCACTCAACAAACTGGGGATCTACACTTTCTTCATTAAAGATGCTCAAACGGGGCCACGCCTATCGTGGCTTGGTAACTGTTGTTATAGGCGAACTCTGGGAGGGCAAGGTGCGATCCCAATTCCCACCAAAATCTAAGGTACACGCTCTAAGCATGTCTTCAAGAATCTGGATACCTTTCAGTCTGTCCATCTGTTTGTGGGTGATAAGCGTACTAAAATTCAACTTAGTCATCCAAGCCTTTCTGCAATCCTTGCCAAAATTTTGAGATAAAAACACCGAGGGCTCTCGGTCCAGATACTATACCTTACTGGGACACCGTGTTAAGGCGGAACAATCTCATTTTTACAGATTTCGCTGCCTCTTATCTAGCGAATAGGTCTTAGCAAATGCAAGAAAAGGGCGCTTTTTGTGAGTCTGTCCACGACCACCCATACTGCATCGTGACCTCTCTGTGTTCGTGGTAGTCCATAACGAAATCCATCGTATGTGTTCCCATTCCACTCAGGGATTGGAAGAGGTTGCAATAACCCAAAGGGCTTCTGGTGGCTTGCTTTAACCTTGTTGACAAGTTAAGCACTTTGCCACAAACTCTGCTATCTGCCTTTCATTTTGGGCCACCAGTACTGTGTCTCACATCTTGATACATCTTGTTTGTCCCTGGATGTATTGTGTACTTGGTGTATGGCATTCCTCTAATATCTCCCTTTTCAGTTGCTCACTGTTTGGAACACATATTCGATTTCGAAATCTCAAAATTCCATCGTTTGGCAATGCGAACTCCTTTTCTTGGTCGAGTTTAACCCCTCTCTTTAACCCTTCGGAGTTCGTCGTCCATTTCTTGTGCTTCTTTAATATTCGCTGAAGTATCACGGGCTGAGCATGTAGTTGTGAAAACACAACTCCAAACTCCCGTTCTTTAGGTTTCCAACTTGAGATTGCTTCTAAAAATTTCCATTCTTGTATCATTAAGCAGGCTAGGCTAGCCTTCCTACTTAAAGCATCAGCTACGACATTCGCTTTACCCGGATGGTATAGAATGTCGCAATTAAAATCAGCTAGCAATTCTAACCATCTTCGTTGTCTCATATTCAACTCTTTTTGAGAGAATAAATACTTGAGACTTTTGTGGTCAGTAAATACTTCAAATGAAGTACCAAAAAGGGTAATGTCTCCACTTCTTAAGAGCAAAGACAATGGCTGCCAGCTCTAGATCATGCGTTGGGTAGTGTTCTTTCTTCATAAGGTTTTAACTTCCTCGAAGCGTAAGCTACTACCCTTTATTCTGCATAAGTACACAGCCTAGTCCTCTTTGGACGCATCTGTGTAGACTACAAATCCTTCATTCCCCTGTGGCAGAGTTAACACAGGGGCGGTGACCAATCGATCCTTCAATTCTTGAAAGCTAGTTTCACAATAGTTATCCCAAATGAACCGCACTTTGGCTTGCGTTAGTCTGGTTAAGGGGCGAGCAATCTTGGAGAAATCCTTGATAAATCTCCGATAATACCCAGCCAAACCCAGAAACTCCGCACCACTCCGTGACAGTCATTGGTTGCTTCCATTCCACTATGGCTTTCACTTTTCCTGGATCAACTGCAATCCCATCCTTCGACACTATGTGTCCTAAAAAGGCCACCTGTGTCAGCCAGAATTCACACTTGCTGAATTTGGCATACAATTTCTCTTCCCTCAGCGTCTGAAGTACTATCCTCAAGTGCCTTTCGTGCTCTTCTTCCGACTCAGAGTAGACCAGTATGTCATCTATAAAGACAACTACAAATTGGTCTAGGTATGGTCGGAATATCCGGTTCATCAACTCCATGAACGTTGCCGGGGCATTCGTTACACCGAATGGCCATCACCACAAACTCGTAGTGACCGTACCGAGTATTAAGGGCGGTCTTAGGGATATCTTCCTCTCGAATTCGTACTTGATGATATCCGGTTTTCAAATCCAGTTTTGAATAAACTGAAGCTCCTTGAAGCTGATCAAATAGCTCATCAATGTTCGGTAGAGGGTACTTATTCTTGATGGTAACTTGGTTAAGCGACGATAGTCGATACATAACCTCCAAGTTCCATCTTTCTTCTTGACAAATAGTACCGGAGCTCCCCATGGTGATGTGCTCGGGCGGATAAACCCTGTATCGAGTAATTCTTGTAGTTGGGTCTTAAGCTCATTTAACTCAGCAGGGGCCATCCTATAAGGAGTCTTAGAGATCGGAGCTGTTCCAGGTAACAACTCGATTACAAACTCAATCTCCCGATGGGGAGGTAGGTCCTTCAAATCATCAGGGAACACATCGGGGTACTCGTTAACTATGGGCACCTCTTCAAGCATCTTCTTATCTTCCGACTTATTCATGATATGGGCTAGGAATGCATAATTGCCCTTCCGTAGCAGTCGATTGGCTTGTAGGGAAGAGATAATGGGTAATGCGGTGTGGTTTTGTTCCCTACGATTTCAATGATAGGTTGATTCGGGAAACAGAGCTGCACAACTTTGTGATGACAGTCTACTTGAGCGTAGTGTGTTGCTAGCCAATCCATACCCAAAATAACATCAAAGTCATGAATGGGTAGTAATACTAGGTCAGCAGTCATCTTTTGGCCACCAATTTCTAATGCACAATCTCGATAAACTAAGTCCGTCTTCCATTTAGTTCCAAGGGGTGTTGTGATTTCTAATTCGTAAGGTAAGGCCTCAGGTTGAACTTGTAAACTAGTAAAGAAACTAGTCGATATATATGAATGCGTAGAACCAGGATCCATTAACACTTTAGCAAAATAACGGTCAATGAGAAGCGTACCTTCCACGACCGCCGAATTCTCGACCTCGGCCTGGTTCATAGCAAAGACCTTCCCTTGAATTCGTGGCTTCTCCACTTGCTTCCCATTGCCCTTTGTATTCTTTCCAGTATTCGGGGTTGGCACTGGTTTGTACTGAGGGCAATTCAATACGAAATGCCCACGATTCCCACATATTGGGCAATTCCTAGATTTATTCCAGCATCGGTCTTCCGTATGATTTGACTTCCCACAATATGAACAAGCTATATTTTTCTGATTCTGAGACGAGGGACCAGAAAAATTTCCTCGACTCCCCTGGGCGTTTGGCCTAAACATCTTGTTAGGTCCTCCTATGGCTCTCCCACCTTGTCCTCCAGTACGAGGCGCTCGTGCCAGCTGTCCTCTTTTGAACTTCAATTGTTCCATAGTGCTCTCTACCTTAAGCGTTGTTTCAACAGCTGCCGTATAGGTAGGTAACTGGACCGCTGCCAACCGATCTTGGATTTCAAGTCGCAGTCCGCCGATAAACTTCCAGATCTTCCTCTCCTCGTTCTCAACAAAGTACGGTGCGAAGCGGGCTAGCTTGGTAAACAAGGCTTCGTACTTTGCCACGCTTGACTCACGTTGTGCCAAGCTAAGAAATTCTCGTTCCCTTTTCTCTTGGATAACTCGGGGAACGTACTGGGAGTTAAATTCTTTAACAAAGTTTTCCCAAACAGGTGAAGTGTGAAGGGATATCCATTTGGTGCTTATGCGTTTCCACCAATGGCGCGCGTCGTCCTCTAATCGAAAAGTAGCTAAAGTGACCTTCCGCTCCGGGTCACAATTTAGCACTTCGAAAATTTTCTCCATTGCCTCCAGCCAGTTCGTGGCTTTGGTGTCATCAGGTTCACCTCGAAAGATCGGGGGTCCTAATCTTAGGAAGTTAGTCAAGGCGTCGGCAGTAGTTTCCCCCTGATTGTGATTGTTGTTATTGTTGTTATTTTGGTTCTCAAGAATTGTAGCTATCCGTTCAAATACAACTGTAAATCGTTCGTCCTGGGGCTCAGTCTCATTTCGAGTTCTCTTCGGCATCTATATCCAAAGATAAAATAAACTTAGAGTGAGGAACTTAAATAATAAGAAAGTCAAGTACTATCTTATATAGGCCAACTATAAATACACCAAAAGTTCGGCACGTTAGATATATACACAAGTATCATGCCATCCATGTACATGCAAAATACTTTGACATGATATTAGCTAGGCATCCTACTAAAGTAGCAAGCTATAGCATCCATACTACTACTTACTACACCGCTACCTACTTACTACAAGCATATATACACATATATGTACAAGCTACATCACACCCCCTACTCAAGGGTGATCGGATCGAACTGGGTCCCGCTTGGGATCTCCGGGACAACAGCCTCGCCTACCGGACTGGAGCCTAGAAGTGTAACAGCAAATCCCATCAGCTCCCTCATCTTCCCGTGGATGATCTCGACTGCACGCTGAAATCGTGCCTGAAGGTCGTAGAGTCGGGCGCGTGTGCTCTCGAGACTCGACTGCAAACAACTCACCTCCTCTCGAAGTTGGAGGTTCTCGTCACGTAACTCGGCCATCTCTGTCATTAACTCATCGAGGTCTATCTCCGTAAACCTAAAAGTATTAGAACTAGAGGCAACCCTCCTATGAGGCATGCGTCCACTGCTACTAGACGGGCGATCCATCTACATCCAACAAACCAATATTAGTCCTAATAAATACCAAAACAAAGGTTCTCCCAAGAACTACGCTCTAATACCACCTATGACGACCCCGAAATCCTTTATTATTATTATTAGTCTTATGGCTATTATTAGATTAATACTATCATTATTGGCTACATACATGCATACATTTTTAATTACAACGTATAAGGTACATTACATAAGGGTACATCAACAAAAGAGAGTCTCGACTTGCTAGTTTACTATTGATACATAGCAAAAGCAAAAACCCAAAACAGGTACGCAGCGGAAAATCCTACATCCTTCTTCCTAATAAAATGCTTCAAAAGGTTCCTCCTCCTCACCATCATAAAAGCTATCTTCGGAAGCATCTAAAATATAATATAACATGGAATCAACATACGTTGAGTAGAAACACTTCTTTATACACCTAAGGTGCTCGGGTGTCAAGTGCACATTAGTTACATATAGCACATATATAATTTCACACTTTCTACCTTTCGTCACCTGACAGTGACCCTTATAACTACCCGGGCCAAAATAACAACCAGCACATTTCTCCCGCCAGCCTTATCCTCCAATGGTCGTATCCCGGGCATACGCCTTAGTATTGTTCTACGACCCTCTCTCTTGAGTAGATCCCTCCGTCTACCCAAGGGGGGGATTAGGAGATGGAAGGGTGGTGAACTCTCCCGGCTACTCAATAGTATGTCCCGGTGGAACACCCCCCAGACCATTCCAGCACATATGGGCCCATTCACACAATTGCAATTTGTTCACATATGCACATAATCACAGTTTAGCAAAGTAAGCTCCACACTTATAAATGAAAGCTTTATGTTTGCTTATTAAGCATATGTAAATAGATAGTAGCAAAATATGTAAATAGATAAAATATAAATATAAATATATAAACATAACTAGTATAAATATATAAATATAAAGACTAAAATATAACTAGTATAAATATACTTAAATATATATATAGATTAAAAGATAACTAATATAAATATATAAAATATATAAAATGTGATATAGATAAGTTTATATATATAAAGATGATAGAAAAATATATAAACTATATAAAGTGTGATATAGATATAAGATGATTGAAATTATCTACATATATATATAAACTAATAAAATGAATGTAATTATATATATACTTATACGTACCATATATATATATATATAGATTAAAGTAGTCTTACTAAGTATTACTAAAGTATATAATTAGTCTATAATAAGTAGACATATATATATACGTACATAACTATATATATATATATATAGATATATACCTAATATAATATGAACTAGCTAAATGAATAGATAACAATACTTTAAATATTTATCTATATATATACGTACATAGATATATATATATATATATTTCTATAATCATCAAAGTAGGCATAAAACTATACAATAAAGTATAATAAATAGATATATGGAGCTTTCTTCACAATTACTTTCAAGACAACATAGGATATTCCCCTACTAGCTCACTTAAAGAATCATGGTCTCATACTACTTCATATAAAGCATAGAACTCACATAATAATCCAAATAAAACATAAGAATGCCATGTTATTGTAAAAAGGCACAATAATCACATAGTTTTCCAAGAAAGCATAGTAAGCACATAGAACTCCAAATAAGCATACTAATCACATAAGATCTTCAAGATCATGCTCATAATACTATCCATCCTTCAACTTCCTCCCAACAAGAGTTAAACATGATAAAATGAACTATAAAGTAACATGAAGCTAGCAACATAACTAAAACCCTCAACTTGGAGGTATGTTTGGCAAAAGCTCTCACTCTAGGCCATTCAAGCTTGTTCTTTTACATTGCTTGGGCACAAGAGTATGGAAGCTTGCCTAATCTCCTCAAGAAGAAGAAGAAAAACCCTCTACTTAAGGTATAAAGAAGAGTTCCTACCTTTGTTCTTCAAAGTGTGTAGTAATTTGGAGGAAGTGAAGTGTTTGGAGGAAAAATGAAAGAGAGTGTAAGAGCAAGAGAGAGTGCACGGTTTTGGGCTGGAAAAATGGCTGAAAAATGAGGATTTTGGTATATATGGTCTTGTGTAATTATCTTCCATGTATTAGACACAAATATCCAATTATTAAATTCAACTAAATACCTATTCCATACATTATACATGGCTATATATGCTTACACCTATTCTTACTAAATACCATGTATATATATGTGGGTATGTGTGTGTGTGTATATGTAGCCATGTACATCACCACTAATATATAGTTATTTATGTATATGAGGTTCAAGAGTATGTATTAGTAAAGATATTTTGAGAAAATATAAAATAAAATCAACTAAAATCAAACAAAAACATATATATTCTGAAACTCTTATTTATTAAGTATTTTATTGCTTATTTCTCAGGAAAAAACGAAATTTGGGGTTGGAGAGGTGAAAAGACCAAAATACCCCTTGTTTTGCCAATTTTTCAAAAATTGCCCAAAAATAGAAATAAAATTGTAAAAATTCGAAAATTAATTTTTATAAGTCAAATAAAACCTAGAATATTTATTTGTATTATTATTTTAATTTTTGGATAATAATTAAGCATTTTAAAAATTAGATTTCAAATTAATAACTTAAATACAATGTTTTCCGAAAATTACTAAAATGCTTGGAAAAATAGGTAAAAGTTGAAAATAATCTATTAAAAATTTCTGGAAGTTTAGAAGGATCAAATGCATAAAATTTTAAAAAAATATTTGGAATTTATAATATTTTATAAATATTTAGGTAGTAAAATGCTCACTAGTTCACAAAAAAAATCATAGTTGAAAAAAATAATCTCTAGAAATCAATAACTCACAAAATAATCCTATAAATTTTGTATAATATAAAATAGGTAAATAAGGGATTTACCGGGTCGTTACATATATATATACAAACCCTTCTATTTTCATCCATATATACCTATTAGCCTTCCATATAGCCCTTTATATACCCTCTTTTATCCCTAAAAATAGTTGAAAGGTAGAATTATTACCTTTCTCATAAGTAGTTTAGTCAACATGATCTTAGATTATTTTCATAAATAAGGCTTTAACTTGGATTTACCAAAATAATAGTCAAATACTCAGTGATTGCCTATGTTCACATTTTATGATTTTATGCCTCAAATTATTTGTTATATATGTTAATATCATGATAATTGTTTTATGCTATCATGCTTTCATAAAGGTACATGCATGAACGTGGTATGTTTATTTATGCTTTGATAAAATATATGTGTTATGAGAAATTATTTGTCAATTATGTGTTAGGCCCGAAATATTTTCGGAATGGGTGTGGCTGAGTTCCGCCAGGACATTATTCTATTGGAGATGCCGGTAATAAGTGTTTCAGTCTTCCATCTCCTAATCCCTCCTCATATGGGCGGAGTGTTCCTTGTGAGAGTAGGTCGTAGGCTTTGGCATATACCCGGGTTATGACCACTGGTGTGACTCGGTTGGATTATCGATTGTTTGATCGTGGTGAGAATTTTAAGGCATTACGTCACTGTATGTGACGAACAGGGAGTATTATGTGTTTTTATATGTCTATGTGCAATTTTCACACACCTGCACCTTATGTGATTACGTAATAGTTCTACTCAACCGTGGCGTTGACTCTTCTTTTCCATTTTTTTAGATAAAAATGAGCAGAGACATTTGAGGGACGCAGCGGAAACAATGGGTGTTTTGAAGCATTTTACTTAGTAAAGTTACTTTTATATTTTGTGAAAATTGCAACTCTTGCATTTTGCACAAATTTTATGTGAAAATTATTATTTATTTTAATAAAATAAAAGGTATTTTTTCCAGGTCGTGATAGTAGAAATCAATGATCAAGATTCGCCACAAAAAAACACAATTAGATATGCAAGAAATAAGGTTCTTGATACAAAAATCTTATCTACGCTTGATTTGTACACTTAAATAGCCTAACAATTTGCAACAAAATTGGTCTTGAAAATGATTAAAGATTAACTAACTAAATAATAGCTATTTCTTGGGCAAACCCGTGTAAATAGAGGGGCTCCTCCACATTCTAAAACCACAGCACACACTCAACACACACAGTTCGCACACTGACACATACAATTGCACACATACGGTACATACACACTTATACATATATAGAAGAAATCCTAGAGATTACACACAAAATTAGAAGGTATGTCTTAACCCTAGAATTCTTTATGTGTTTTAAATTCTAGTTCTTTTCACTTTAAGTAGCTAATTCATGATTGTATGTCCATGTACATATGCTTTAGGCTATTTTTCGTAAATACATATATATGCATGTTTTGCCTATATATAAATATAGTAACTTAAGGATTGTTTATAAGCTTATGCATTTACTTACATATTTAAAAGACTAAGATTGCTTTTTGAAATATATACATATATGTAATTAAAGATATTTTGAAACTATGAATGCGCATATATGTGTGAAAATAGTTTACCTATATAACTATGCATAATATTTTTCTTAAAGAATTATGTCACTCCAAGAGTCTAAATTAGATATATTACCCCTAAAAGAATAACTATTAGCCATTAGTAGCTGCAGCATAGTGTTCTAATGTTAGCCACTAATGGGAATTTCAGGTGGTTACCGAGTCAATATAGCCAAATTGATCTCTAGACTTGGTGAGACATAAACCATTATGGCGAGTGCCTTTTACCCTCTTTTCTGGGGCATTAAACTATATGTTACAAATATTATCGTATGGCCCACCGTCCGATTTTTGTTATTAGATTCATTTATATTTTATGCTCTATGTTGCAACAAAATAATTCTCCAAATTATCAGTTAAATATACCCAAAAAATATAGTATTTATGAAGTGTGAGCCGATCTATTTCTTTATAATATGTTGACACCCTTGAGGATGCCCTTGGGAGAGTTTCTTTTTGGTCCCGGTACATATAAAAAGGGTTTTTCGGGCGAAATGGACCTACGATGGAATCATTTTATATGATACCATTCTGCAGGATCTGATTCCTACGTATAGTCGGAGGTTGACTATAGTAGGGTTGGATTGGTGTATTGTACGGGCATGTGATACATCTTTTGTTTTGTTTGACATCAAGGTGGCTTCTCGACGAGGGATGCATATGGATTTGTGTTATGATTTTTTATTTTTTTTGTGGTCATAAGGTTGGAGATTCCGTCCTTTTCTCACTATTGTTATTATTCAGTCCGTATATTGTTACCAAAACACACACTGCACAAAACATGCACATTATTTTGATTTAATGGTTTTCAGTCTCATTTATGTTAAAATCTATATGTATCTATGTTTAGCCTGACTAAGTTATTTGGACTTATCACATTGTTTCTTTCTGTTCACTGCCTCAAACTTAAGGTAAAGGATTTCTGTAAGAGGATTGTTGTACATCTAGTTGTTAGCACTAGATCTTTTGCTTTGCTTACTAGAACAGTTTGTTGAAGAATTCTTGTTCTGCTACTAGCACTAGTTTCTTGTATTGTACCCTTGTTATAGTTACATAATCCTATATATGTTACAGTATTATGTTCTACTTAGCTTCTGTTGTGCAATATTGATTGAGGCATTCGTATTGGGTATCAATCACAAGATTGGTACTCAGTACACTCGTTAGTGGGCTCCAATCGTTAGCAGGAAGGTCCTTACCTCAGTATGATCGTCAGCGGGCTCAAATCATATAGGAAGGCTGTTCTGAGAGGAGCACCACATTGGGGGTGGGTGGATTGAAAGAATGTGGTATTTGTATTTAGAAAAGGAAGGGCAAAAAATACATGTTGCGTTACTTGTATATATGTACCATACAAGCTGATATAATATTTATAATGCCCTGGTAACCCATGCTTAATATAATTGACAAATAAAGCATGTAATGAAAATAAACTTAAAAGAAATCATAATATCAAAAGACTTGGTAGAGTAGTGATATACCATGAGAACAACTCTGGGTATTTATTTAGTTACAACCTACATAAAACTGAATACGCAAAACAACAAGCTCGCAGCGGAAAAAAAATAACAGCTCTCTTCCTAATAAAAAACTTCAAATTGTTCCTCCTCTTCGGCCTCGTTGAAGCTGGCCTTAGGTTCATCTAAAACATATCAAGTGAACACATTCAACATATAGTTGAGTAAAAACAATTTAACCACATAAGGTGATCGTGTGTGATTTGCATATAAAAACATATTTTCACTTTGCACATAGACATATAGTTTTCTTATTCCAAACCTTTCTCATCACCTAACAAGGACCCTTATGACTAGCCCGGCCGAATTTTACAACCAGCACATTACTCTTGCCTGCCTTATCCTCCAATGGTCGTACCCCGAGTGTTACGCCAAATTTTCTTACAACCCTCTCTCTTGAGTAGGTCTCTCCGTCTACCCAAGGGGGGGATTAGGAGATGGAGGGAGTGAAAACTCTTATAGCTGGCTACCCCATTGGTATGTCCCGGTGGAACTCACCCAAACCACTCCGATATATTTTGGGCCCATTCCACATTCACAATTTATGAACATAGCATAATCTTGGAAGTCTTGCTTCCCTATTTCAACATATTATTCCAACATCTTAGAAAATAATATCATCAATATAAAATGAAATTAATAGAAGATAATATTTCATAAACTATATATATATATATATCAAGTGTGAAAGTTAAACCAAAATATAATCAAAACATAATAGCATATATATTTATATGTGCACGGCATCACATACATATATATACCTATATATATATATATTGACTAAAACTATAAGTAAACATCAATATGTGAATATAGGTATATATACGTATAACATATATATATATTTAGACTAAATATGTAATTAAAATAGAAATTTAGACTAAACATATAATTAAACCATAAATCTTGATTAACCATATAATTACCCATAAAGATATTTATATACATATACGTATAGCATATACATATATCTATATAATATCAACTATCCCAACATGATTATAAATATATGTACGTATTTTATATATATATATATCTATACAGATATATAACTATATATATGTATGATATATATATATATATACAAATATCAAAATATAGTTTGGTAGCTTTAAGAAATATATTTTTATGAAAATAGTGTATCTTTTCCAAACTCATACTTTTCCTAGAAACATATTATTTTACCAAATAATATGAACATAATTTCAAATATACTATATTAACACAAAATTATTAGTATAGTATATTTTTATGAACAACTAGGCATATAATGATCACATAACACTTCGTAGAAGCTACATAATTCCTACAAGCTCACATGCTAAAACATAGTTACAATTAAAGATATGCTAGGTAAAGAGAACTATTTTTCATGGCTTCATTTCAAGCATGAGAGAAGTAGTGAAATTAGCATAACCTCTTGAACTCAAAGAACCAACACATACTTTACCATTCCAAAAGGCAATTTGCACATGAAGCACATAACATAACAAGTAAATTCATACTAAAATCAAATAGATAAGCTACTAAACCATGAGTATTGGAGCAAGCTTGACAAGGACTTTTACTCATGAGCATTGAAGCATGCTTTTAGCTAGAACGTTTACTCATGAGCATTGAAGCATGTCTAAGCAAAAAAAAAAAAAAAAACTCTTACTCAAGGTATCCTAATAGCCCTCTACTTATAAGATTGAGCAAGGTTTCTAGCTTCTTTCTCTTTCGTTTTGGGTGTAGTGAAGTGTGGGGTAAAAGAGTAGGAAACTAGGGTGTTTGCGAGGAAATTTAGAAAAGTGTGTGAAAGTGTGTGTTGGGGCCGGTTTTTTCTAGGGTGAGAGAAGGTGGTGGTCTTGTTTAGACTAATGAAAGGGAGAATTAATTAGTTTATTGTTAAGGTCATTTTCTTCATTAATGTCAGTTTACACCTAAGTGAGTTCATTAAAGGTGTGCATGCTAGTATATGATTCACAAGCTACATAAATATGAGTCATGCAACAATATTTATTTATGGTATATTAGAGAAGATTTTTTCTTGCATAAATATCATAAAATAGGTTAAAATTTAGAATTTGTATTTTGCCTTTAATTAAAATCCGAAAATCAGGTTTTAATTCCTAAAAATTCAAAAATTATACTTATAATTTTAGGAAATATATTATGGTGATTAAAAATTTAAAATTTTTATTTTTATTTGGACGTTAATAATTTTGTTTGGAATTTATGATTTAATTTGAGCAAAATTCGAATATTAAGGAAATTAAATTCTAATTTTGAAAAATATTTTTCCAAGTCATAATAGTCTAGGATATGTAATTATTAATTATTTAGGAATAAAATACATTTTTGGAAAAATATTATTTGAAGAGAAAGTAAATTTATAAATTCTTATAAATAAGAAAATAATTTAGGAAGCTTAATGATTTTAGGAAATTATTTTTCCTAAATATATATATATATATATAATGGTAGGAGAGAGAGCAAAATATACAATTATATATGAATGGTAAAGATTAATACACATTTTGTTAGGTGAAATACTAAGAGTGAAAATGTACAAGTAGTCTTTCTTTTTACCACATTTTACATGAAAGTGACATAAATAGGTAATTAAACTAATACAAGACATATTTAACTAACTATAGGTATTATTTTTATGTGTATTTTCGGATTTATATATTATATAATTGATAACATTATTTCAAAAATGTTAAAATTATGAAGTAAATAATTAATTCTAGTAAATGTATAGTTTCTAAAATAATTTTTATTATTAATTTCGAAATTAGGGAGGAAAATAAAAATTAAATTTCATGATATGGAAACAATTGTACCAATAAGAAAATTAAAACCGACAGTTTAGGTTTGTGGGTAGTTTTCGAAAAAAAACTTTTGAGGGGAAATTCGCAGGTTTCAACTTCACAAATAACAAGTCACATTTTTAATAAATGCATGTAATGCAATGCACATTAATTCACAATAAAAGGATTTTATCATAAAATAGTAAACATACTTCGTAATTCCAAATTTAAAATAATGTGGTTTACTAGATCGTCACATCCTCCCCTCCTTAGAAAATTTCATCCTCGGAATTGTGTCTTACGTCTAATTGAACAACTGCGGATATTTTTCTTGTATCTCCTCTAGCCGTTCCCATGTAGTTTCTTCTATCCCGTGGTGCTTCCACAGAACGCGTATTAACGGAATCGTCTTGTTTCTTAACGTGTGCTCTTGGAAGTATATGATCTTGATTAGTTCTTCATTATAAGTTAGGTCTTTATCAATCTCGAGGGCTTCATGGTTCACGACGTAGGAGAGACTAGGTTGACTTTTCTTAAGCATTGAGACATGAAATACATCATGTACTTCTGCAAGAGCTGAAGGTAAAACTAATTTGTACGCAACTTTCCCCACTTTCTCTAGTATATCAAAAGGTCCAACATAGCGGGGGCTTAGCTTTCCTTTCCATCCGAACCTTACTAGTCCCTTCCTTGGTGAAACCTTTCGGAATACAAAGTCACCTTCCTCGAATTCCAGGTCTTTTCTCCTTTTGTCTGCATAACTTCTGACGACTTTGTGCTGTCTCCATTCGTTTCTTAATTATCTTCATAACCTTAGTTGTCTCGTGAATCAGTTCCGAGCCTAAAAGTTTACTTTCACCTACTTCGCTCCAATAAACAGGGGATCTGCACGTATGTCCATAAAGAGCTTCAAACGGAGCCATTCCTATTATGGCTTGATAACTATTATTATTAGCAAATTCTGCAAGAGATAGGTGTCGATCCCAACTTCCACAAAAATCTAAGGTACTGGCCCTAAACATATCTTCTAGAATTTGGATAACTCTTTTAGTCTGCCAGATGGTTTGTGGGTGAAACGCCATACTAAAGTTTAACTTAGTATCTAGAGCCTTTTGTAACCCTTGCCAAAACTTAGAAACAAACCGAGAGTCTCGGTCAGATACTATACTTATTGGAACACCATGTAATCTGATAATCTCTGTCTTATAGATCTCTGCCATTTTGTCCAATGAGTAGGTCTTTAAAAATGCAATAAAATGGGCACTTTTGTGAGTCTATCTACTACTACCCATGCTACATCATGTCCCTCTTGCGTTCGCAGTAGTCCCATAATAAAATCCATTGTAATGTGTTCCCATTTCCATTCAAGAATCGATAATGGTTGTAATAACCTAAACAGCTTTTGATGACTCGCTTTAACTTGTTGACAAGTTAAATATTTGGATACGAATTCAGCTATTTGCTGCTTCATTTTGGGCCACCAATATTATCGTTTAACATCCTGATACATCTTGTTCGTCCCTGGATGAATTGTGTACTTCGTATTGTGGCTCTCTTCCAATATTTCCCTTTTTAACTGCTCATCTTCTGGAATACATATTCGGTTTCGGAGTCTTACAATTCCATCATCTGGCAATATAAACTCCTTTTCTTCTCCACGGTTAATCCTATTCTTGATTCATTGGAGTTCCTCATCTTTTTCTTGAGTTTCTTTGATCCTTTGGATTATGAGGGATTGTGCATGCAAGTGCAAACACAAAATTCCAAATTTTCTTTCCTTAGGTTTCCAACTCGAGACGTCTTCCACCATTTTCCATTCTTGAGTCATCATACAAGCAAGATTGGCTTTTCTGCTTAGCACGTCAGCTACAATATTTGCTTTTCTCGAATGGTGTTGAATATCACAATTAAAATCGGCTAACATTTCTAACCATCTGCGCTGGCTCTTGTGGTCGGTAAATATTTCAAATGAGGTTCCATAAAGATAGTGTCTCTACCTTTTGAGAGCAAAGACAACGGCCGCCAATTCTAAATTGTGAGTTGGATAATTCTCTTCATACGGCTTTAGCTTCCGCGAGGCATAGGCCACTACCTTCTGGTTTTGCATGAGTACACCTCTTACACCTTCCTTGGAGGCATCAGTATAAACTAGGAATCCATCATTCCCTTATGGTAAAGTTAATACAGGAGCAGTGACTAATCATTTATTTAACTCTTGAAAGTTGTTTTCACAATGCTTATCCCAAACAAATTGCACCTTAGATTGGGTTAATCTGGTCAAGGGACAGGTTATCTTCGATAAATCCTTGATAAAACATCAATAATATCCTGCCAAACCCAAGAAGCTTCTGACTTCTGTAACAGTTGTGGGTTGATTCTATTCTACCACTGTCTTGACTTTTTCTCGATCAACTGCAATTCCGTCCTTCGATAGGATATGTATGAGAAATGCTACCTGTGTAAGCCAAAATTCACATTTGCTGAATTAATTTGGCAAACAACTTTTCTTTCCTCAACGTCGGAGTACTATTCTCAAATGTTTCTTATGTTCTTCTTCCGACTTCGAATACACTAATATATCATCTATAAATATAACTACAAATTGGTCTAAGTATGGTCTGAATATTCGATTCATCAGATCCATAAATATTGCAGGGGCATTTGTTATAGCAAAAGTCATTACCACGAATTCGTAGTGACCATATCTAGTATTGCGAGCAGTTTTTGAGATATCCTCGTCTCAGATCTTTACTTGATGGTATTCAAATTTTAGATCTAATTTTGACTAATTTTAGATCTAATTTTCCCATATCTAATTTTAGATCTAATTTAGCCACGGTGAGGCCGTGGCTAACGGACACGGTCTAGCCACGGCTCATCCGTGGGTAACGGATACGGACAGGCCACGGAACACCCGTGGCTCATTTAGCTACGGCTTAGCCGTGGCTAGCCCGTGGCTATATATTGGCGGCAAAAGCCGCGCCAAAGTTAGCTACGGACTTTGGCCACGGCTTAGCCGTGTCTAAATTAGCCACGGGTATTCCGTGGCTAATCCGTGGCCAAAACTGAAAAAAAAATTTCCCCCTAATCCGTGGCTAATCCGTGTCTAATCCGTGGCTAATAGCCACGACCTAGCCACGGATTTTTCCCGTGGCTATTTGCTCTTTTTCTAGTAGTGATCACAACTCCTTGTAGTTGATCAAACAAGTCATCGATGTTCGGGAGAGGGTATTTATTCTTGATGCTAACCTGATTAAGAGAGTGTATATCAATATATAATCTCCAGGACCCATCTTTCTTTTTGACGAACCGTATAGGAGCTCCCTAGGGTGATGAACTCGGCCGAATAAATCCTTTGTCTAATAATTCTTGAAGCCGAGTCTTAAGTTCTTTCAATTCTACAGGGGCCATTCGATAAGGGGTTTTAGAAATCGAGGTGGTTCTGGGTACTAATTTGATCACAAAGTTGATTTTCCTATGTGGGGGTAAACCTTTTAAATCATCGGGAAATTCGTCGGGGTATTCGTTAACCACTGGCACCTCTTCAAGCTTCTTTTGATCTTATGGTTTGTTCATGATGTGGGCTAGAAATGCGTAATTGCCCTTTTGCAATAATTTGTGGGCTTGTAGGGACGAGATAATGGGTATTGTTTGTATGGATTTATTTCCTACTATTTCAATAATAGGTTGGTTTGGAAAGCATAGTCTGACTATCTTATGATGACAATCTACTTGGGCATAGTGTGAAGCTAACCAGTTCAAGCCTAAATTAATATCAAATTCGTGGATAGGTAAAAATATTAAGTCAGCCGTCATTTTCCGACCACCTATCTCTATTTCACAGTCCTTATGAACAAAATCCGTCTTTCAAGTGGTTCCAAGGGGCATAGTGACTTCTAGTTCGTAGGGTAAAGTCTTAGGCGGTACTTGCAAACTAGTAAAGATACTAGCAGATATATACGAATGCGTAGAACTAGGATCAACTAATACTTTAGCCAAATATCGGTCCACGAGCAGCATACCTTCTACGACCGATGGCGATTTGATCTCGGCCTGGTTCATAGCAAACACTTTCTCTTGAACTCATGGTTTTTCCTCTTGGCTCCCGTCGCCTTTTCCGTTCCTCCCGGGATTTGTGGTTTGCGCTGGTCTAGATTATGGGCAATTTAATATAAAATGTCCGCTGCTCCGACATCTTGGGCACTTCCTAGCTTTATTCCAATAATGATCCTCCATGTGGTTTGGTTTCCCACAATAAGTGCAGCTTATAGGGTTTTGAAACGAGGGACTGGCAAACTTTCCTTGGTTTCCAGGTATCTTTCCTTTATTCATCCTATTAAATCCTCACGGCCCCTTTCTACATTGTCCTCCCATGCTTTGGACTCGTCCAAACTGTCCTCGCTTAACTTTTAGTTGCTCCAGTGTGCTTTCGACTTTAAGTGCGATTTCGACTGCAGCAGTGTAGGTTGGTAGTTGAACTGCCGCTAATCGATCTTAGATTTCTAGTTGGAGTCCACCAACAAATTTATGTATTTTCCTCTCCTCGTTTTCGATAAAATACAAAGCAAATTGAGATAGTTTGGTGAATAGGGCCTCGTATTTTGCCATAGTTATGTCTCGTTGCGCTAAGTTCAAGAACTCCATTTCTCATTTGTTTTAAACAATGTGGGGAATGTACTGCGAATTAAAGTCCCTAACAAAGTTGTACCAAGTAGGAAAGGTATGAACGGCTTCCTATTTACTGCTCACTCTCTTCCACCAATGTCTAGCATCGTCCTCTAAACAAAAGGTGGCTAAAGTAACTTTTCGTCGGGAGTCGCAGTTGAGAACCTCAAAAATCTTCTCCATTGACTGCTCACTCTCTTCCACCAATGTCTAGCATCGACCTCTAAACGAAATGTGGCTAAAGTAACTTTCGTCGGGAGTCGCAGTTCAGAACCTCAAAAATCTTCTCCATTGCTTCCAACCAATTTGTTGCGTTAACAACGTCCGGCTCGCCTCGAAAATATGGTGGTCCTAATCGTAGAAAATTAGTGAGGGCTTCGGTGGGGGTTTCTTCAGAGTTGTAGTGATTGTTGTTGTTATTATTATTAGCTTAATTCTCAAGGATAGTCGCTATCCTTTCAAACACCACGGAAAAAAGGTCATCTTGTTCGGTATCACTTCTAATACCCTGCGGCATCTATATTCAAGAATATCCAAAAGATTAGTAGTAATACTTCATAGACTTTTCAAACACGCATTTTATTTATATATAAGGCAACCAAGCAATATCTACATCAAAAGGGCTTGCCACACGTACTACAACACACTACTTATACACATAACCACATAGTCTTATTCTAATTGTAAAACATCTATGTCATCCTCCAACGGCTTATCCGAGACATATTGCATAGCCTCGGGTGCTGATTTTCCCAATCGAGCTAGATTCAAAATTCTCTGCAGCTAGAGCCATAAGATCCTTGCTTTTCATACGAACAAGCTCAAGGATCTGCTGATGTTTCTGATGCAACTCAAAGATATGCCTTTGAGCTTTCTCCAAATTACTCTGTGCCTCTTACAACTCCTCCCAAAGCTTCTCGTTAGCCTCCCAAGGCTCAAAATTCTCGATTAACAACTCGTCTACATCAATAGTCAGCACTCTACAAGTCATCGGTTCCCTAGTCCTCATGCGGGCTGTTTGCTTAAAGGATCCTCCAGAATTTCCTATCTATACAAGTATTATAGTCAATCACATATATACGAGAGCTTAGGTCTCCGCAACCATGCTCTGATACCACTTATAACGCCCCAGTAAGCCATGCTTATTATAATTTACAATTAAAGCCTGTAATGAAAATAAACTTAAAAGAAATCATAATATCAAAATACTTAGTAGACTAATAATATATCATGAGTACAACTCCAGGTAATTATTTAGTTACAAAGTACATAGGACCGAATACGCAACAACAAACACGCAGCGGAAAAATAACAGCTCTCTTCTTAATAAAAAAACTTCAAATTGTTCCTCCACTTCCTCCTCGTTGACGCTAGCCTTGGGTTTGTCTAAAACATATCAGGTGAGCACATTTAACATATAGTTGAGTTAAAACATTACTTAATCACATAAGGTGATCGTGTGTGATTTGCACATAAACATATATTTTCACTTTGCCCATAGACATATATTCTCATTTCAAACCTTTCTCGTCACCTAATAGTGACCCCTTATGACTACCCCGACCGAATTTTACAACCAGCACATTACTCCCGCATGCTTTATCCTCCAATGGTCGTACCTCAGGTGTTACGCCAAATTTTCCTACGACCCTCTCTCTTGAGTAGATGTCTCCGTCTATCCAAGTGGGGATTAGGAAATGGAGGGAGTGAAAACTCTTACAGCCGGCTACCCCATTGGTATGTCCCAACGGAACTCACTCAAACCACTTCGATATATTTTAGGCCCGTTTCACAATCATAATTTATGCACATAGCATAATCTTGGAAGTCTTGCTTCCAAATTTCAACATATTCCAATATCTTAGAAAAGAATATCATCAATATAAAATAAAATAATAGAAGATAATATTTTATAAACTTATTTAATATATATAGATATATGTATATAGAACTTTATAAATGTGTAAAATATGAGGTTTAGACTAAAATATAATCAAAATAAAAAAGTATGTATATATATACACACACACACACGGCAACACACACATATATTCAACTATATATATTTTGACTAAAATATACTTATGAAACATATATATTGACTAAGATATAATGAAACATAAGTACATAAAATCTTAAGTATTTTTAAGTAGTTAGATTAACATATATACTAAAATCTTAAGTATATTCAGATATATACATACGTACCATATATATATCTATATAGATATGTAAGATGTATATCTCAATCTAAACTATATTCTATATTTAAAAATTAATCATATATATATATGTATGTGCGTATTACATCTATCTATACAAACATATGCATATAAATATATCTATATATATATATATACGTCTTATGTATGTAAGATATATATATAGACACACACACACACACCCATGAAGGAGATTTATTTCACCAACATATACATCTATAGGGAAAACATATAATTTTGTAACTTTAAGAAATATTTTTATGAAAATAGTATATCTTCTCAAAACTCATACTTTTCCCTAGAACATATTATTTTACCAAATAATATGAACATAATTTCAAATATACTATATTAACACAAAATTAGTAGTATAGTATATTTTTATGAACAACTAGGCATATAATGATCACATAGCACTTCATAGAAGTTACATAATTCCTACAAGTTCACATGCTAACACATAGTTACAACTAAAGATATGCTAGGTAAAGAGGACTATTTTTCATGGCTTCATTTCAAGCATAAAAGAAGTAGTAACCTTGAACTAACCTAAATCCTTGAAATCAAAGAAACTAGCATAACCTCTTGAACTCAAGGAACCAACACATACTTTATCATTCAAAAGACAATTTGCACATAAAGCACATAATATAACAAGTAAATTCATACTAAAATCAAATAGATAAGCTACTAAACCATGAATATTGGAGCAAGCTTGACAAGAACTTTTACTCATGAGCATTGAAGCATGTCTAAGCAAGAACTCTTACTAAAGATATCCTAATAATTCTCTATTTATGAGGTTGAGCAAGGTTTCTACCTTCTTTCTCTTTCTTTTTGGGTGAAGTGAAGTGTGGGGTAAAAGAGTAAGAAATTAGGGTCTTTTGGGAGAAAATTTAGAAGAGTGTGTGAAAGTGTGTGTTGTGGCCGGTTTTTCTAGGGGAAGAGAAGGTGGGATTTTGGTCTTGTTTATATTAATGAGAGGAAGAATGAATTAGTTTATTATTAAGGTCATTTTCTTCATTAATGCCATTCTACACCTAAGTGAGTTCATTAAATGAATTCTTGCAAGTTGAGGATCTAATTTAGGCTTGGTGTGCATGCTAGTATATGATTCACAAGCTACATAAGTATGAGCCATGCAACAATATTTATTTATAGTATATTAGAGAAGATTTTTCTTGCATAAATATCATAAAATAGGTTAAAATCTAGAATTTGTATTTTGCCTTTAATTAAAATCCGAAAATCATGTTTTAATTCATTAAAATTTGAAAATTATACTTATAATTTTAGGAAATATATTATGGTAATTAGAAATTCAAAATTCATATTTTTATTTGGAAGTTTATCATTTTATTGGGAATTTATGATTTAATTTCAGCAAAATTTGAAAATTAAGGATATTAAATTCTAGTTTTGAAAAATATATTTTTGCAAGTTATAATAGTCTAGGATATGTAATTATTAATTATTAAGGAATAAAATACATTTTTGAAAAAAATATTATTTGTAGAGAAAGTAAATTTATAAATTCTTAATGATTTTAGGTAATTGTTTTCCTTAAATATATATATATATATGTGTGTGTGTATATATATATAATGGTAGGAGAGATAGCAAAATATACAATTATATATGAATGGTAAAGATTAATACACATTTTGTTTGGTGAAATACTAAGAGTTAAAATGTACAAGTAGTCTTCCTTTTTATCATATTTTACATGAAAGTGACATAAAAAGGTAATTAAGCTAATAGAAGGCATATTTAACTAATTATATATATTATTTTTAGGTGTATTTTCGGATATATATATATATTTGATAACATTATTTCAAAAATGTTAAAATTGTGACGTAAATAATTAATTCTAGTAAATGTATAGTTTCTAAAATAATTTTTATTATTAATTTCGAAATTAGGGAGCAAAATGAAAATTAAATTTCATAATATGGAAACAATTGTACCAATAAGAAAATTAAAACCGATAGTTTAGGCTTGTGGATAGTTTTTGAAAAAAAAAATTGAGGGGAAATTTGCAGGTTTCAACTTCACAAATAACAAGTCACATTTTTAATGGACTCGTTTGCTTTCCGGGATTAGCCAAGAAAAGGCCTTCACATATCGGCTAATCTCGGCTAATTGATAGTTTGGTTGCCGAGATTATAATTGCGGGCTTTTAGCTAATCTCACGCGGCCCGCAATGTGATGGGTCTAATCTCGAGATTATAATCTTAGGGGAGGGGTGAGATTGAGTCTTGGCTTCCCAAGATTAACTATTCCAATACTTTGAATTGACCATTTTGTCCTTTATTTTGCCCTTACTTTTACAAATTTGTTATTATTAATTATTTATACTTTACAATATATAATTTTATTAAATAATTATTATTAATTATTTTTATATTTTACAATATGTAATTTTATTAAATAATAATAAAAAATTATTATTATTATTATTATTATTATTTTATCTTTTACAATATGTAATTTTATTGAATAATAATAATTTTTATTAAATAATAATAATTTATTATTATTATTCAATCAAATTAAATATTGTTAAATGTTAAATTCAACTTAGAAAAGGACTAAAAAATTTCTCTCTCTATGGCCGTCCCTCCCCCTTCTATGTTTCAACCGGCAGCGTCCAAAAAGCCGCCGGATAAGCGACCGCCACTACCATTCCCGTCTCATCGGACCTTCACCGAAGTCACCAATCCATCGGCGGTCCAAGTTTCTGAGGTATCCCTGCGCGAGACAAAGAAATATTTTAACGATGTCCCAGGCCCGATGGGAACTGCTACGCGCAAAAATGGAATAAAAGCTCTGAAATTAACACCCGATGAATGTGCAACGCTGATGGACCCTTATTAGTACGCCCTCGTTGGGAAATTTCCGTGTGGAGGTCCTTCATGGAAAAAGGTTCGGATATTATTCCATAATCTGAAATTGAACGGGGTATATCAATTTGGGATCTTGGATGATAAACACTGCTTGATTATTCTCTCAAATCCTGAAGACTATAACCGTTTATGGCGGAAGAAATACTTGGATTTCCATGGGTTCACCATGCGCATTCTCAAATATACAGCCACTTTCAACCCACAAGTGGAAGCTTCGATCGTGCCGGTGTGGGTCGAATTCCCCAAGATTAAGCCTCACCTAGCCAATAAACGACTCATTTGAGGCCTGGCGAAGCTTCTGGGGACGCCATTGAGGATGGACGAGCTCACATCGGATCGTACTCGGCCAAGTACTGCTCGGGTTCTGATCGAACTTGACATCTTACAACCTATGGACGAGGTGCTCCTAGTCGATTATGGTGGAATTGACATCATTTAAAAAGTTTCGTATGGTCAAATTCCCCAATATTGCGTCACTTGTCTTGAATTTCATACAAAGCAAGAGTGTCACCAACTCCAAGAACAATGCACAGCAGTTGTTCGACAAAATGCCTTATTGGAAGACAATGTATCTGATAACATTAACCCACACACTGTTAGACAAAATGTCCGTGAGAAGCCTAAACAAGATGTATGGAGAGTGGTTCAACGCCGAAGAAGTCGAGATGCTGGTGCAGCTCCACACGACCCTCATAGAGACTTGAGCGAACAGCTATCACAACACAAACAACAAGCAGCAGCTGTGCTCTTGGAACAAAACAAAGATAAAGGTAAGGGCACTATTAACGCTCCCGTGCTCACCCCTTTCAAGTTAGGACACGAGTCGGGACCTAGCAAAGTTGCACCTGTTATTGCCTCGAGGGTGAATGACGCTTTGCTTTCGAATGATTTTGCTGTTTTAGCTTATATTCATATGGATACTACTAAGAACTTGGAGAAACTTGATGAAGAGGACCTGCTGGAAATCGAGAATCAGCCTGCGGACATTATGGTTAATGCCGTGAACAAGTCTGGTACTGACCCTGCTCCAGTGGCTGCACAAACGGAAGTCGTTCCTCCTGCTCAAGCTACTTCCCCTACTCAAGCTACTGCTCCTGGAGAGCAGCCCCCACACTCCGCAGTTGCACATACTCTAGGACATTCTCATCTTATAAATTTACCTACCGATCAAAATTTGCTTGGCCAAGATGTTTCAAGGAAGTTCTTAGAGGGTACCCCACCTGGTTATATTTCTAATGACCTTATCAACTTGGACAAGGTGAGTCCCCACGCTACCAACACACCTCAACTGCAGGGAAATGAACAGCTTCACGGTACCACTGTTATCGGTAATAATGAGCAGAGTTTTTCAAGTGTTGATGCTGTTTTGCCTACAAATGAGGCAACGGTCTCTCCTACGGACCTTTGCCAAGTTGGGAGCGCTCGCTTGGCAGGCCAAAAAGAGAGTGTTAGGCCCGAGAATGTGCCTCATGACTTGGGCGGGTCTTCACCAAGCACGGAGGTTGGGAATTTGGCTCCCCCGAATGACTCTTGCCACTCTGGGTGCGCTCGTTTGGCGGGTCGAGAAGGGGATGTCGTTGGTTTTCTAGTTGAGCGGCCTTCGATTCATGAAAGCAAGGGACCATGTCTTTTAAATGTTGCCAGTGATGATGATTCTCTTATCCTAGTCAACACCAATGCTCATGACCCTATGCAGCTGTTAGTCTTTGACGAGGCTAGAACTGTCGCGGTACATAAAAGGGAAGGATTACTTGATGACGCAATCCTTCAAGACTCATAATATGCACAGAGGAAAAATACAGTTAAGAAACCTGAGATGCCACCTCGAATTCAGAGACAAACCAGGAGCAAAAGTAAACCCACTAAGGAAGGTATTTTCTTCATCAATAATTAATGAATTTAAACATAATGGTGTGGAATATTAGAGGTATTACCAATTCAAATACCCAAAGTTATTTACATCGCTTAAGGAAAAAAAAGAAGTTAAATATTCTTGTGATCCTTGAGCCTATGACTCATTTAGATGCTAGCTTTATGACTCGTAGATTTGGTTTTGAGCAAGTTGTGTCAAATGTGGCCAATCAGATTTGGGTCTTCTCTGATTTTAGCACCTGTATCACTACACTTGAGAATCATGAACAGTTTATCCATATTGAAGTCTCCCATCCATCAGTGGCTAAATCATTTTTCTGTTCTTTTGTTTATGCTAAATGTTCGAGGGAGGAACGGCGTGAGTTATGGGATGGATTGAGAAATATTTGCACCTCCTCCCCTTGGCTAGTGGCCGGAGATTTTAATACAGTGCTGGCTGTTTCCGAGATGAAATGTTGTGCTACTCCAGGGCTGGGGGATATTGAAGAATTTGCAGACTTTGTTCAAGACTGTGAGCTTCAAGATGCGGGCTGCATCGGAAGTCAGTTTACATGGACGGACAAGAAGAGGAAATGGAAGAGATTGGACAGTTTACAGGGATGGACGAGTGGGTTGACCTATTCTCGACCACCCGTGTATGTCACCTATCCCAACACAAATCTGATCATGTTCCACTGATGATTCATTTGGAGAATAATGCTTTCAAAGGGCCAGTCCTCATTTCGATTTCTACATATGTAGTGTCACCACCATGGTTTTTTGGAGGAAGTGCAGTGGAACTGGAATTTATCTATTGTAGAAACAGGGATGGTGAAACTCCTACGCAAGCTTGGCCGACTCAAACAACGCATGAAATGGTGGAATAAGCATGTTTTTGGTAATATCTTCGATGCTGTGGCGGCTAAGAAGGCTGCTGTTCAGAATTGCGAGTGCCTTTTTGAGCAAGATCCCTCAGAACACAATCTAATCAACATGAACAGATCAAGGCTTAAACGAATAGCATCATCTGAAACTCCATTAAATTTGAAAGTATCACAAATTTCTAGAAAATTTGCCAAATGGAAGTTTGGATTCTCAGTACTCAAGCCACTAAATTGGAGAGAGTATCAAATCATTTGGATTATTTTGGGCTTAATTTTAAAATTTTTCGCCTGAAAGGCCGATCTATGAATGTTCGTTCCAACACCATCGAATGTTTCCATGGCATAGTCTTTGAGAGGACATTGTGCCATGGCTAGAATGTTTGGATTAGGGTTATCAAGTGGTGATGGTTTTTTAGCCATTCTGTGCTTACGTCAAATTGTACGTTCAATTTCTAGATCAAATTCTATAGGTTCTCCACCTTTTGCACGTGTCATGCACTAGTTATAAAAATTTGAGAACTCAAAGTAACAAATAAAATAAAATACATCTCAAATTAATAGACTTAAATAAATTTAAAATTTTAACACGTTCCCCAGTATCGGAGCCCAAAACTTGATGCGACTTGGATTAATTATAGCAAGTGCACTAGTCATTCAAGTAATAGTGTTTAGAAAAGTATCGTTTCAATGAGCACTAATAAAAATTAAACGAATAACTCTATCAAATCTTAATGTTATTTGAGAAATTGATTTCAAATGGTAGGTTTTTCTTTTGACTAAATAATATAAGAACATAATTTTAAAGATAATTTAAAGTCATAAAATTTGAGAAGAAACTTTTAATAATGAAAGAGCGCTAGGGATTGATTTCACCTTCACCTATATTATTTTGCAAAATTTGACAAATACAAGTTTGAATAAAAATTTATCTATAAAGTGGTAGAATTCCAATTTATTCAATAAACACTTTCTAAGAATCCTTAACTATTTTAAAACTTCCCAAGTTCAATTACCCATTTCAGTGCACTAACTTAGCTTTGTTTATTTTCAAATGCATTGAGTACTTCGGATTTGTTATAGATAGGTCGACCTTTTAGAAAACAACCTACTGGGGTCACACTAATTTTCAATTTGTAATGTATTTTATAGACTACTAACTGGCATAATCATAAATTTTCAAGGTCCCTATTCAGGTAGCTCAAGCATATTCCTACTAGCATCAATTTGTATTTAAAAATATTTATTAAATTGGAGCTTCTCTCTTCAACACCTCCCTGCAATTAATAAACCATATAAATATAAAAGGCATAAAAAACTTTTATAATTCAAACCTAAAACATATATAGGATTCAGTTATATCTATTCTTAATGACAACAAAACTATCCCTAATGACAATAAAATTACTCTATAATTAAATAATAAAAACATGTAAATAATGCCATTTATTAGGCCTTATCAATTTTCGGCCAAGCTTGGCCATCTCTATAAATTTTTTTAATTCTTTATTGTTGGCCAAAAAGACACATACAAACTCACTGTCAATTAATGGCATATGACACGCTCTTGTGTTCATTTTTTTCCGTCTAATTTTAAGTAACATATGATTTTTAATTCAACACTTTAACTCTTCTTTCAGGTAATAGCTATATATCTACTCACACTAATATTTTTGTCAAAGTTTTATTCCAAGTTTGGCTTCTTTTTTGTAAATTGATCTTTCTGTTAATATTCCTGCAAAGCGTACAAATATTTTCATAATTAAATAAATTTATATATGAAAGTGCACACAAAAATATGTGTAAAATGATACACGATTTTAACTTGTCAAAGAATTCTATCAAGGTTCGATAGTCTCCCCAATTCCCTTTGAACTCGAAGACAGAGGACCTCAACATGCCCTCTATCGTTTTTATAGTCCGTCCAGTCTGCCAAACTATCTAGGGTTGATATGCCGTACTAAGTTCTACCTTACTCCCCATCTCTCTTTGGAAACTTGTCCAAAACCGGGACATGAGACGTTTGTCCCTATTTGACACTATGCTTACTGGTACCTCATGTAGCCTAACTATAATGCCCTGAAACCTCTAGTTAATTATAAAAACACCTATTTTAAACATCTCACAAAACATTTTAGCATAAAACATAATGAAACCAAACATACGTACTATATTGCAAAAGGGAGGTTTACATAATTCGTTTATTACATGTACACAAGCTTAACTTTCAAATTTCTAGCATAACACATATACATAACTAACTAAATGCCTCGAAGCGTCCTCCTACATCTTCGTCGTTCCTATCTTCTGGTGTCTCAAATCCGGCTAAAAGCATAATAAAAGCAATGTCAACTTATACACATATTAGTAGAAATTCGCATAGACACGAGGTGTTCGTGTGAAATTGCATATTATCGTAAAAACATATAAAACCGCACATAAAACCATATAAACTTAAGCTTTGATAAAATCATATAAATTTTAGCTCGCAAGAGCATCATGTTCCAACACATTGTTACCATTTCCACCTCGACGGGCGGCTACCTTATATTGCCGCGCCGTAATTTAATTCCAACCGAAACTCCCATCCCAACCTAAACACACCGGTGGTCATATCCCGGGTATACACCAAATTTCCTACAACCCACAACCAATACATGAAACACCTCCCTCCATGCAAGATGGGAGTAGGATATGGATGGCGAGAACTATTTTAAGACCCGCAAGCCCATTGCCGCCCGGCTGAACTCTAGTCCCATCCACACCGAAAACACATTGGGCCTTTATACACATAATTTCAACACATTTGAATCACAATCTCATCACAATACAAACTATTTCAGCTCAAATTTAGCATAGAGTACCAAAATTTCCAGTTTTGCAAAATCGACATTTATAACTTCGAACAGAAATTTATAGCCTTCAAACTACTAAAATTTTAGCTTAAAACCTACTGGAAATCCACACATATATTCCCAAGGTTGTAAAATAGACTTTTATTTAATAAAATTTTGAATTTTCAGTTTACGAGACCTGGAATTTTCAGATTTCGACGCGAAACGTTTTAGCACGCAACTTCTGAAAATTTGAGCTTTCATAACCCAAAATTTCAGCTTTGAAACACCTGTAAATCCAGCTTATTTTACACTAAATTTACAGTTTTAAAACCAGGTTTTCATTTGGGAATTTTTGGATTTTCCAGCCTTCCAAAAATCAAAATTTTCAGCTTCAAAAACAAGATTTTAGCATGAATAGTAATTTCAGCATATGCACAACTTGAATTTTCAGATTGGAAAACTTAAAATTCTAGCTTCTAGCACATAGATTAGACTCTAACAAGGTATAAAACCTGATAAACATAGAATTCAAGCATCACTTTAGCATATTTTCAACGATTTCCAGCATGCTTATTGAAGAAATTTAACCTAACATGCTTGTAGAAACATCATAAGCATCATATGCACATATATAGCTAACAAATCTTATAATCCCTTAGACCCAAGATGGAAACCAACTTGTGGTGACCTCCTAGGTCTAATAAGGGAGATAAAATGCTAATAGTTTGATAAAAACCTAACCCTAGCTCATGCTATAGGCAAATTTCTACCTTGATGTCGTTCTTGCCTTGGTAGGGTTTGAAGAAGTGAAAGTATTTGAAGTTGCGAGATTGTTTGAAGGGTTAAAGAAGAGTAGGGAAAAGTGAAAGAAACAAGGAGAAATGAAAGGAGTAGGGGCTGGTTTCTTCAAGTGTGTGTGTGTGGTGATTTTTGTGTTTTTTCTCCTAAGTAATATTACATAGAAGCTAATATGAAGAGATAGAATAAAATAGCATTAAGTCATTTTTCCAATTAATACCCTAATTGGCCAAGTATATGGTCTATATAGCTTAAGTGTAGCTCTATATTAACATGAGCCAACTATGTATTCATACATCTAAAAGGTATTTTACAAGTGTATTAATACATTGTATCTAGCAAAACTTGGAGGATAAGACTTAATATACACCAAGTATTTAACATTTTCTATTTTATATCTATAAAACCGTCCACCCTCTATTCTTCAGCAAAAATGTAGATTTTTTTCTTATATTGTATATAATAATTCATATTAGGGAAGGAAATAATATCTAAGGGTAGAAAATACAATTTACCTAGGCCTTAGGGGTTTTTCCAAAAAGTTATAAAAGTTACAAGAAAATCTACTAAGTCTAAGTATATACATATATATAAACTGTGTATATATATATATGTATGTATCCATGTATTTTCTTGAATTTTTATGGTTTGTATGGTGAGTTACTAAAACAAGAATGAATCCTAAACTTGTACATATTGCACTTAAAGCTACCATGTATCACAAAGTATAAACATAATGAAAACTCATACATAGAACCATGTAAATTGTACATATTTAGGTATATTCATATGTATACATAATCGAAATGAGAATTCAGGTCCTTATACTAACTATTACTTCCATGTATAGTGAGGCTAGCTTATCTAGGGAGTACATGGTCCAAATAGGCAAAAAGTGTGCCATTTTTGTAAGCCAATCTACTATCACCCAAATGTGCTCTGTAACCCAACTATGAAGTCCATGGTTACTTTTTTCCATTTCCATTATGAGATTTCTAATGGTTGTAGTAGTTCTTCTGTTTGTTGATGTTCTACCTTGACCTGTTATTATACCATGCATCTAGCCACAAATTCCACCATGTCTTTCTTCATTCTAGGCCACCAAAAATGTTGCTTCAAATCTTGATATATTTTGATACTACCAAAGTGATAAGCTGAATATTTTGCTAATTTTTAGTCACTTTACGTGTATCCTTGTTTGATGATTTTTGATCTTAAATGGGGATTTTTAGTATGTTTTTATATTTTGTTCAGTATATATTGAAAATGGTGAAAAAGAATGATTTGGAGCTTAATTTCTATAGAAAAGTCAAATTTGTAATGAAAAGAAGTTCTTGTTGCGTATGATGTGGTCATGTCTAACGCAAAAATGGCATCAAGAAGAAAAGCACTTGAGAGTTAAAATTATCTTTTCCCCAAAAGTTTATCAAAATTTTCTTGAAACAATGGTGAGCAATCAAGAGCATACCTTATCAATGTCCAATTCTTCCTTTGGAGATTATTTGGACGACTTACAAGTTAATTATGGCTAACCACAATTTTGTTGAAGTTTGCATACTCAATTAAATTCTCAAGATTTGAATGTTTTACAAGTTGTCAAGATGTTCAAAATAAATCTTGCAAAAAGATGATCGAGGATTAAATCTTGCAAAAAGGTGATTAAGACTTGAATTGCCAAAAGTGGTCAGAATTTGTGTCTTCAAAAAGTTACCCTAAGATTTGTCTCCAAAAGTTGCCAAGGTTTTCAAGATTTTCATCTCCAAAAAGGCGCCCATCAATTTGTGTATCTTGAAAACATTGTCATGATTTGTATTTTTAGATATCGGCAAGATTTGTCTTTTATAATCTTTTCAAGAGTTGTATTTTTAGGATTTGAAGAAATTTGAAGCATTCCTAGAATCCTATAAATAGGTCTTAGAGGATTGTAAAATGTATCCTAGTTTTATCCAAGTTTGTAGACTAGTTTTATTCTATCACTTATATTTTTCTTTTAGTAATGTTCATAGCCATGTGTGGCTAAGTTCTCTACTTTCAGTTGAAGGTTAATTTGAAGTCGATGTTCTATAAGGACTATGAGATCTAAACATTCTTCTCTATTTCTTTAATTTAACAATATTTATATATTTTCTATTTTTAATGAGAAATACCATCCCTTAATACTATTTTATTATTTATGCAATTTCGTCCTATTGTTTGAGTAATAGAATAGCATAAATTCAGCTAGTGAAGTTAAATCTGTAATTTTTTAACTAAACTAATAATGAATGAAAAATAGCAGATTTTGACTTTGCCGAAACTTTTGATTATGTTCTAGAAATATATAATCTGGTTCTTGAATTAATGCGCATTTGTGGTTTGTTGACAAGGATCTTGTCTTTCTAGTTCTTAGTGTTGTTAACAATTTGAACTCCATTGTTCGATTGATGTTATTTTTTAATTATGAAGTATTTATCATGTTTATTTTAAAATTAAGGAAGAATTTGGTCAGAGGAGTTTTCCAATGGCTATCATCAGTCTATTGCTTGAAATTATTGAGTTATCTTTGAATCTATAGCTAATCCAATGAACATTGTACTAAGAATTATTTTCAGCTGAGATGTTCTCGTGTTGATTTAGTTCTATTTAAATTTCTACGTTTATTTTATTTAAATTACTTCTAGTTGTAATCTCTTTTAAAACCCCCACTTACTTTTATTTTATTTAATATCCTTGTTATTTTAGAATTTAATCAAAAGTCATTCCTTGTGGATTTGACCTTTCTTACGTTATCTACAATTTATTTTGTTTTTAAAAAGAGTAGGATTTTATTTTTGGTGGTTTCAACACCCATCAAATTGTGGTACTGTTACTGGGGAATTAGCTAATTAGATTTAATTTCTTTGATGACTAGGCCCCAAGATACAAGCAAACTCTTATTCGATCCTGAGAATGAGAAACTTACTCGTAGATTGAGAAAAGAAACAAAACTGAGAAAAGAGCAAGAAGCCGCATCTTCTTCAACCACTCTTGATGAAACAACTCTTGATTTAGTCGAATCTTCAATTGAGTCCAACAAAAAAGAAGAAATGGTCAACCCGAACAGACTTTGAGGCAATTGATTGCCCCACTATTCAATCAAAACCTCTTTGTATCGCTTATCCCAACTTGGAGGCAACATTTGAACTCAAATCCGAATTGGTCCATTGGCTCCCAACTTTTTGAGGATGTGTGAATGAGGATCCTCATAAGCACCTAAAGGGGTTCCATATGGTGTGCCCAACTATGAAACCACAAGGAGTCTCTGAGGAGCAAATCAAAATGATAGCATTTCCCCTCTTTTTCAGTTGAAGCGGCTAAAGAATGTTTATTCTATTTGCCTATGAGATCAATCAATACTTGGCAAGACATGGTTTGAGCATTCTTAGATAAATTCTTCCCAGTTTCCCATGCCGCTGCAATCCAAAGAGATACATGTGGTATAAAACAATGTGATATTGAGACTCTTCATGAGTATTGGGAAAGGTTCCAAAAGTTTTGCGCAAGTTGTCCTCAACATGGAATTTTTGAACAATCCCTCATTCAATATTTCTATGACGGATTGTTACCAATGGAAAGAAGGATGATTGACACAACTAGTGGAGGAGTTCTTGTCCAAAAACCTCCTTATGATGCTCACAAAATTATCTCTGCCGTGGCCTTAGATTCACAAAAATTTGGGATGCGCCAAGAACCTTCAAGAAGAGTGCATGAGGTACGTGTTTCCTCTCATCAATATAAATTAAGTCAACTAACCTTTTTTGTTCAAAACTTGATTGTAGGGAATGTTCAACAGGTAAAAGCTTGCGAGATTTGTGCCACCGTAGGTCACCTAATTGACATGTGCCCTACATTTCAAGATGATAATCAAGAGCAAGCTCATATAATTGGTAGATTCCCTAGATCATCCCAAAGGAAATGTGATCCTTCTTCCGGCACTTATAATCTTGGATGGCGAGATCACCCAAGTTACAGTTATGGAGCAAGGCCACAAAATTTTTAGCAATATCAACCAAAGAAACCTACTCAATCACAATTTACGACCAAATCACGTATGTCTCTTGAGGATATTATTCAATCACTAGCCACTAATACTTAGTAAATTTCAATAGGATACTCGGGCCAGTACACAAAACTTGGAGAATAAAGTTGATCAGTTGACGATAACAATGAGTAGATTGGAAACTCTAGGGAAATTGTCATCACAAACTATGGTGAACCCGAAAGCACAAAAACAATGTAAACACAATCTCTTTGAGGAGTGGCAAGGAGTTCGGAGGTCCTAACTTGTGACATCCCAATTTTTTGGTCTAGCAAAGATATAAAAACCGGTTCTTATGATATACGTGCATGATTAGTTATATTTCATGTTTTATATGCATATTTTATATGATCCTTATTTTATATGTGAATTATGTGATGTTATAATTATTTTTATAAAAAACAATTGAATTTATAATACATATATAAATTGAGAAATATATATATAAGTACACACATGTGTCTTCAAAAATTACAACTTATTAATTTATTTGTAATAAAGTCGTATGCTCAAATATATTTATATTTCAAAAATATACCTATTCATACGTGCAATTTCGAATTTATATGTATATATTATATAAAAGTTCATGTTTTATCATATATATACATATACTTATCCAAAATTATCATTTTCTCTTACCTCATGTCATTTTCTCCTAATAACTGTTCTTAAATGCTAAGATCTTGATAAGATTCTTGACAAACATAACAAATTGGATAACTACAAAAATATCTTATCTTATCTTATCCTATCCTATGTTATCCTATCTTATCCTATCCTACCTTATCTTATCTTATCTTATCCTATCTTATCCTATGTTATCCTATCATATCTTATCCTATCTTATCTTATCTTATCCTATCTTATCTTATCTTATCTTCTATGCATTTATTATAAATTGACCTTATAATATAAAAATCCTATTTCTTACCCTAAACTCTATAAAAAAGAGCCATTGTCTTTATTTTCCTACACACACACAAAAATCCCGCCTAAAACACACACACCCACACTCACTCCACTCTCAACACACAAAACACACTTTGTTTATAGCATATCTTCCACACATATATATGTGTCAATAAACCCTTCTTTTTTCATATATATATATATATATACCGATTTGTCTTCTATATATCTCCCTATTTGCTCAAATACGCTTAAAAATGAGGGTACCAAGTCGATCTAGTCGAACCAAGTCTATAAACTTGATAAACTCCTTAGGTGAGTGCTTTTTACCTTTCTTACTGGGGCATTGAACTATATGTTATAAATATTAATCGTATAGCCTACCCTGTCTAATTTATGCTATTCGAATCTTTAAGAATTATATCTTAATCTCTATATTTCGACAAAATATTTTTCTGAATTATAAGTCAAGTTATACCCAAAAAATATTTCATTTATGATATTGTCACTTTTATTAGTTTCAAAACTGAGTTATTGACACCCTTGGGATATCATGTTTTAATTATGTTTTATGTATCCCTAGTGTTGGAAACAAGCTATTATTTTATTGAAAGTTTGTGAGCCATTTTGTCTTGATATGATCTATTGATACCCTTGGGGACATCCTTAGGAAGTTTGGGCCCAGGTACATGTGAGCAGGATATATCAGGCGGAATGGACCATCGATAGAACCTTCTTATGTGATACCATTTTATTGGACCTGATTCCTACATACAGTTGGAGGTTAATTGTAGTAGGAATTGACTCGGTGTATTGCACGGGCACGTGGTACACCTACCGTTTATCATTTACCATTGTCAAGGTCTCTCCTTGACACAAAGGGGAGGAATAAGGATTTCATGATACGTTTATCTATTTTGGGTAGTCATAAGGTTGGAGACATTTTTCATGGCTCACTATTGGTATTGTTTAGTCTTGATATTTTGTTACTAAAATACATGTTCCACACTACATCATATTTTAATATTTTAATATTTTATGAGTCGTGTTCTGCTAAAATTCTATACATATTTATGACCGGCCTCACTAAGTCATTTGGACATACCACCCAAGTTCTTTTTATTTATTGCCTCATATTCAGGAAATGGGTCGAAGGGACCCAGTTAACGCGATTAGTGCATTAGAATATAGTCCTTTATCATTTATAGAGTAGTAGCTTATTAAATAAATGGTAGACCACTACTTGAAATGTTGTACTTGAAATAGTTTGTTACCCTACAGTTTTATATAAGCTAGTGGCATTTTATTCACATCTCAATTCTATCGTAGGATAAAAGATTGTTGTCTTGGGTATCGATTGAAAAATAAGTACTCAGCAAGATTATTAAGTGAGCTCTACTCGTATAGGATGGTCCTAGCGAGGAGGGTGTCGCATAACTAGTAGTGGGTGCACTTCTAAAATAGGTATTGAGAAAGAAATAGAAGTTTGAAATGACTAAATTGAAAAAAGATGAGTGGCCCCTAACATTGGTGATACAATCCCCTTTTCCCGCTATGAGTGAGAGAGATAAAGAGGAAAGAGAAATACTTGAGATTTTTTTCAAAGTAGATGTGAATATTCCATTAATTGATGTGATAATGCAACTACCCCGCTATGTGAAATTTCTCAACGATTAGTGTATCTATAAGAAAGAAGTTGAATGGCTATCAAAAAGTAAGTATGGATGAAAATATTGATATTGTGCTTCAAAGAAAAATGCCACTAAAATGCAAAGACCAAGGTATGCTTGCTATTTCTTGCAAGATTGGTTGCATTGATATCAAAAAGGCTATGTGTCATCTAGGTGCATCTATTAATATTATGTCTATGTCTGTTTATTTGACTTTGAATGCTAGACCTTTAAAAGAAACAGGTGTAGTAATACAACTTGTAGATAGATCAACAGTCTATCCTAAAGGGGTATTGGAAAATGTACTAGTTCAAGTTAATAATTTAATTTTTCTAGCTGATTTCTTTGTTCTGGATATGGAGGATGATAAGTGCTACGGCTCTTCTGATATTCATCTAGAGAGACCATTCCTTAGCATAGCTAGAACTAACTCTTACTATGGAATTTGATGGTGAAGTCGTTAAATTTAATTTTTTTGATTCCATGAAAATACCCTAATGAATGTCTTCTATTTCTAGCATAGATATCACCGAATTATTGGCACAGGAGTATATGGACTTTAATAGAGATGATGAGTTGAAAGTTGTTTTACATGAAAGCCTCAATTTGGAAAACCTTGAGTCCATAGAAAAGAAAATGGTGATCGAAACTAACTCGCGAGACGTAGTGCACCATTTGGATGTATTATCACCCAAGGTAAGTTCTCTAACCCCTATTGAGCCCCATGTCTCTCATACGAAATTTCTCCCATCTATCGTGCAGGCACTATAGTTGGAGCTTAAAATATTACCGATGTATTTAAAGTATGCATTCTTAGCAGAAAGGGATACCCTCCCAATAATAATTTCAAATAAACTTAGAGCTTCGGAAGAACAAATACTGATAAAAGTGCTTAGAGACACAAGGAAGCAATGGGATGGACCATAGCCAACATCAATGGGATAAGCCCCTCAATCTGTGTGCATAGAATCTTGCTAGAAGAAGAAACCAAACCATGTAGACAAGCACAACATCATTTGAATCCACCAATGATGGAAATCATCAAAAAGGAGATCTTGAAACTTCTTGATGCCAATATAATCTATTCAATCTCAAATAGTAAATAGGTAAGCCTGGTCCAAGCAGTTCCCAAAATATAGGTATAACAATAATTGAAAATCCTCATGGTGAGTGGTACCCACTCGAATGCAAAACGAGTGGAGAGTTTGTATTGATTATAGAGCTTTAAATGCATCAACTAGAAAAGACCATTTTTTGCTTCTGTTTATTATTCATGCTAAAATGCTTTGCCGATAGAACTCACTATTGTTGTCTTGATGGTTATTCAGGTTTTCATCAAAATTTCAGTAGTGTCTGAGGATAAAGAAAAGCTAACATTCACATGCCCATTCAGTACTTTTGCATACAGAAGGATGCCATATAGACTTTGTAATGCCCCTGCTATATTTCAAAGGTGTATGGTAAGGATATGAGTTTCAGTCTGTTAAATAGTTCTATCCTTGCCTATATATGAATGTTAAAATTAGTTCATTTTTTTGTGATTCAATTGCTACGAATTATTTTCAAGTTAGTCATGTGTGTGCTACTAATAATGTTTAATACATATTTACAGGGGATGGAAGTACCCCGCTCGTTGATCACGCTGCTCTCACGGGAGGATAGATTCCAAAACTGCTTGTAGGCATTTTTGATCAAATCTTGAGGAGGATACCCTATATATGCACTAAAGGATATCCAAGGCCAATGATGGTGAAAAGAGGGCGCCTGTAAGGGCAGCTACATGGGGATTTCCTAACTATAATGCACAAGAATTACCAGTACGCAGTCTATATGACAAGCACATCTAATTGAAACCCACAAATTGGAAGAAGCAATCATTGTCGAGATGTATTAAAGAAGATCAAAGGTAAGGGATCTAGAGCTTTGACCCAAAGCAGCTCAAATCGGGCGGGTCGCTAAATGAACAATTCAATATAAACTTAGCACCACCAATATGCGATTCAACCTGTACATTTTATCACAACAACACTATTTGCATCTTGAATTCCCAAAAACTAATCTCAAATGCAAATACCTACTTCTCAATCGATACATAGGTACAGGTACCTGTCTACAACACCAAATATAGCTTAATTTCTTTCTAAAATGATCAAAGTAGTATGTATCAGTTAATAGTTAGCAAACAATAAATAGGGTTTCTATCAAATGAAATAGATAGATGATATTCATATTTATCATCCAGTACATGTAGGAACGAATGACAGGCATTTTAGTAGTCAATAATATAAGGCAATTTAAAAACTCAGCCAATGTGGTATCACATCCTTGTCACTCCATAGAACAAAGAAATTGACTCTTCCTTATTCCTCCAAGCTCTAGATGGCCATGCCAGATAGTATAATTCAATGCCAATCCTAGTATATGATCGGAGGACTTCCCCACCTGTTCGTTCCATGAGATCTTCCCATGGAACAAATGTGAATATTGAGCGCTCTCCACAGTCACCGATACAATACAGTTTAGTTCCCCCAGTATTGTAAATAGATACCCAGAGCAAGAATGGTGCAATACAAATCACGATAGAAAAGGATGGCTAGTCCAAACTAAATCATTACAATAACAACGATCTTCAATCATTATCAATATCAACAGTGCAAGGGAATAGTAACAATTCATGGCATTTCACAATATGCAGCAAGCCTGAATAATCCAATATACGATAGGGCTATGAAACAACCGTATAAAGGATTGAACAAGAGTCAAAGACGGTATATAAGAAATGGCAAGCCCCAAATAGTACAATGCAACATCTACAGTCATGTGGGTGGAAAACCCTAAATAGCTCGAGCTAGTGAAACACAACAAAACTTATGATCAATTTTTCACAAGAGAAATGGCAGGTATTCTGCGCCATAGCAAAGAAAAAAGTAAAATACTCACATGGTCGTGCTTACTGATGCATGTGTTCACTTTGTGATAGTACTGTGCCATGCCATCTCTCCTATAATTCCATAAAATTCTAGAAGATGCCCAAACCAGCGAGGTTACATATTTCAAGTTGTGCGCATTTGAGATATTAGAACTAACGATTCTATTCTTGATCTTAAGTTCGATAGCACACTAAGCATATTCTACCATTAATATCCGATAATTCATTATCGCAAACCATTTCGAACCATAATCTTGGAATCACAGTGTCAAGCATGTAATACACTTAGCGTGATTTCATGTTCTTGTCTTTTATGAAGCTTAAGCCCAATATCCTTTGGTGACAGAAATAATAATAACTTTTAGACTAACCTCTACATAACACTTTCATTTACATGTTCTTTGAACATATATTTTAGTCACCGGCATAGTGATCTAATATGATCACTAGGTATGTTCAAGGTCAAAATCTTAACCAAATAATCCAAAACTCTAGCAAATCTATCTATCACTTTTCCACACATTGTCATTGTTCCGAAATCTCGGACTAAGTTTTATGTAAATAATTCATCTACTATCCAATATAGTCTCTAGAATCCAACATAAATAATTATACATTGCCAGCCCCAAGTATGTCAATTAAATGTGGTGAATACACTCATTCTTCACTTATCCCATTTACAATAAAAGTTCCAAGCCACAACATTAACATAATTTAATAACACCATAATTTAATCAAATCAGGCTTATCTAAGCACAAAATGGGTCCATTACTGTAAAAATTAGGGTCAACGCGTCAAGAAGAGCAATCTTCTTGGATGCCGCCGCCATAGCCTCCACCGCTACAACCTGTCGCCACCAGATTCGTGACCAGCTACACTAGTAGATGCACATTAATGTGCTCTTTAAAAGCCCTCAATCAATTTAGGTTGATTTCAAACCATTTGAATTTAATTTATGAAAAACTAAATCAAACCCTAACTTACCACTATACCTTTTCCATGCAATTACTTCCCCATCGATAGTCAAATCCTAAAATTGGTGACACCGTAGTGTTACCCATGTTGAGATGCTCTTGAACTGACCAAATCTCATAGAAAAACTCATCAGAATCCAATGACATGCAATTGATGCGCATGCGCTGCCTTCAACATCCCCCTACCATTCGGCAAAGCCCGACAACACAATGATAATTTTCCAATGTCCATATGCTTGATTTGGTTGAGAAATAAGGAACTTATAAGCTCAGAAATTTTCTGTCTCTTTTTCCCCCCTTGCATGTCTATATGTATTATATATGTATATGTCAATGCGTGTAAATTCTTTACTCTCTACCTTCACGATCCTTGTTCTTTTAATGATGTAACTTTTATTTTTATTAATTTGGCCACCACTTGTTCAATTTCGGCCACAAAACTTCTAATTTAAATCAATTCGATGCCACAACTTTTAGGTCTTCCATATTTGACCCCATTCTTCATTTCAAACCCTAATTGTCCTCATCTCCAATGAATCCCCTAAAACTTCCAAGTGTTGTACAAATTGAATTTCTAATCTTATTTGATTAAGTCCTTAGTTTATCCAATAATCAAATAAATTCATTTGTGCACTAGCATTCTTAACAAAACATGTTACCACATGTGCTCATTTAATATAAATTCAGATTGTGAAATTACGAGGTATTACATGGGCACGTATTGGAACTCACAAAAGTTCATCATTATGGCGCAAGATAAAGCTTGGAATTAGTATGTACAGTGCACATACTAAATTGGTAGAATATAGTTCGACATATGCATGGCATTATAGTAATTTGTCTTTGCAGAGTACTGATGTTTTTTTTGACTATATAGTTATATTGATATAAAATTGTCGACGCATCTGCTTTTGTGGATACTAGTATTAATAATTGGACTTCTATGATCATTTTGTACAGATATAGAATGATGCAAAGCAATTGCGTGGCAAGACGCTACCTTTTTACGACCGTTGCCCAGAGATCTTCGAAGGGTATTAGGCAATCGGTGATAACTAGGTTGATGTTGCATACTGTGTTAATGAGCTTCTCAATAAGGATGAAGCCACTGTGCATAGAGATTGTATTTGTGAGATAACTGAAAGTGTACCTATAGACAAAGCAGTGGCAACATCCATGAGTCACCCTTCACGAAATGAGGTTGTCAAGCCTCAAACTCGGGATGCGGCACGACGATGCCTCTTAGCCCAAAAGGACTTAGAGACACGAAGCCACTAAAATCAGAACATTCTAAAACCATAAAATATTCATTGAAAAACCATAGTCTCGTAGTGGATAAGACAATAACCCTAACTATTATATAACGACCCCGGTTCTAAACATAAGAATTTTATATAAATACACTCAAGACTCTGAGATGGGTACAAATATACAAGAGGTCGTTTACAACATTTTTTTTTTTCAAAATAACAAAAGTATCACATAATATGATATTTTAAGTGAACATTTCATAAAATTTCTCATGCTCGTCCTTGACTTTGATCGTCGCACTACCTCCTAAAAAAAATAGACACATAACCATAATCAACATAATTGTTGAGTAGTAATATTTACAATCACATAAGGTGAGTATGTAAAATTATAGCACATAGCTATAGAATTTTTCATAGAATACTACCTTTTTAGTCACCTTTAGTGACTACCTTATAGCTCCGATCTCGATCCTTTAATCATAATCCAACTCAATATGTCATTTACCACCAATCCCAACCTTAATCTCCGGTGGTCATATCCTGGATATACGCCAAATTTCCTATGATCCCCTTGTACGTGGAACACTCCGTCCACGTACGGGAGGATTTGGGGATGGAGAGCTGGAACTCTTATAATCGGCAGCTCCAATAGCATCTTCTGATGGAACTCAGCTTTCTCCAACCCCGTCATATTTGGGCCCGTCACATAATTCATGTTCACACTAGCACATAATTTATGGAAGTGTTGCTTCTATATTTAATAAAATATAATACTATATAATACACCCATTTCTTACACATATATTCGAAAATATATGTATAGATGTATATAAATATATATGTATATATATATATATATTTAATAAAATTTTTAAAGTTAGCTACTAAACAAAATATATCTTTACCCACTTAAACATATCTTGATTAAACTACATAAATTTAATAAACCAAATATATTTTGATACAACCTTGTCTTTCCAAAACTAAACTCATTTTGATGAAAACTAAAATTGTTTGATAAATCTTCAATTACAAAATTAAATATCATTTGATAAAACAAACTTACTTCCAAAATAAACGTAATTTGATAAAACTTTCTTAACATAATCATATATTTTTATAAAACTTTTATTCCCAACTACATATAAACTACTAACACAACTTCACAAATAATCTATTCCCACAAACTAACATACTTTGCAATTTAACATATTTTCAACCAATAGCCATCTACTCACATAATTGATCATAGAATCACTTAAGAAAATCATAATCACATAATTAAAGCTCTACTAAACATAGTTAACAATATGAGCATGGTAACTAAAACAAGCATGAAACCATGAATTAGCATGATTGTACGAGGAATATGCATAACTAGCTATTAACATACTAAAATTCATAAACACCAACTAATCTAACATAAATCATGAAAATCAAAGTAACTCAAACCCTGTACTACTTATGAGATCATAATTATTTCTGCCTTCTTCAAGTGTTTTCTAGGTAGAGAAGTATAGATATATGAGTGAATATGTGTAGTTAAAGAAGGAAAGGTCTATATGTATATATGGGAGATATATGTGTATATATATATATATGTGAGAATATATGCAAAGAGAGTTTTAGAAGAAAAAATTGGATGTATGTAAGTAAAGAGAGAGAGGGGAACGGATTTTGTGCTAGGGAGGGGAGGAGAAGTGTGGTTCAATCTCTAGTTATAGAATTTAGGTTGTGAAATAGAACTATTAAATTAATATAATGTAATGATTAGATTCATACCTTTTTATCGAATTAATCCATATCTTGTATTCTTCGAAATTAGTAGTAGTAAATACATAAATTTGATATTTCATTACTAAAGAAATGATCATGCTATCATGAGGCATGCATAATATTGCACATCCTAAATTTATGCATAACATCACATATTTGAAATAAATCTCACAACACAATTAATATTAGTTTTACATAATTTATAATAATACATAATAAGATTTATCGGTTCGTCACATATTACATCTTTAGTTCTAAAATATAAATCGTAAACCAATCTGTAATAGTCTTAATGGATACTGATAAAAGAAAACATCAAAACAAATAACTATAACTAAAGTCTCCAAGCAAGGACCTTCAATCCAATCACCAACCACAAAATTGTTCCTCGTTGCCTTCTTCAATACTATCCTCTACAAAATAGTTATTAGTAGTGTGAGCGACACTCGCCCAGTAACGAATCTCTTGATCCTCTATCGAATTTGAGTAAGTTATATATATATATATATATATATCATAAAAACCACACTTTGCAAACATAAACAAGTCACAAAAATTAATGTTTTCCACTTTCAAGTAATAGAACAGATAATAAAATAGAATCAGACAAATTCATTTATATATCCATACTCATGGATATTTAGAACCTCTATTGGCCAACTTGATCAAGGCCTAACTATAACCCTGTTAGGAGGGTTTGGACATTACCATTATTACCCGCAGAAGTGCCTTAACTACAACCTCATTAAGTGAGTTCAGACACTACTATTATTACATGTAGGAGGGCCTTAACTATAGCCCTGTTAAGTGGATTTGAAAATTGCTATTGTACCCCGTAGCTCGGTCATAAATTTTGGAACTTGTTCATACCGATAGCACTCCAAGTATTCAAGGCATGTTCATATATACACATATAGCACAACAAAAACAATTTTTAACTTTACATGGAGAAAATTCATAAAATAGTATGCTCAAATCCAATTTTTACATAAGAAAATAATTTACTTGAACAAAATATAAGTTTCATAAAAACATATTTTTATAAACGATATAGAGGGAAGAAACCACTTACAACAATCTATTCAATTCTCTATTATACTTGACGCTTTATCGATCGAATCTAATAAAAATAATGATATAAGCTAAAAATTTGATTTTATAAAATTCGAATCATAAAAAAGATTAAAAAAAAACCTATAATTCCAATTCTATAATGGCGAACACATCAATTCTATAATACAACTGAGGCTAAGGTTGGAAACGACGTTCTAGTAATCCTAAAAAAGATTTCGTTTGATGAGCAAGATCACTAATTAGATTTATGAGATTGCCTAAAAATAATGAAAATTAATATAACTGAATACATGTTGTCTCTGTATACGTGTTTGTAGGCAACAGAACAAAAAAAATCTTGAACAATTTAGATCATGCCTATACCCAACATTTTTTTTTCTTTTGACATGAAACATCATCGTCACTATTGCCCTATACATATATGTGTACATAATCAATATCCCTACAACACTTCAAGTCTACCAAATAAAATAATAAGTCTACCTATCGAAACAAAAATTCACAAACCTAACTTGATTTGTGCGTATTGATGTAGCAAGTCCATTTTTTTTCCTTATGTTTCTTTTGTTTTTCGTTGTGTTTCAACTTCGGTCACTAAGCGGTGGCGTGTATATATATAATTCAAAATCCAAAACCAAATAGGATTAACTTAATGGCTCTAAGTTTAATAGCATGAGTCCAATAGTCCTAAATCTAATGTGATTAGTTCAATAATTTTAGGCCTAATAGGATAGTCCAATAATCCTAATTCCTAAACCCAATAATGGTAATAATATAAGTCCAATAATCCTAGGTGTAATAGGATAGCCCAATAATTCTAAACACGATAGGATTCCCAAATAATAAAATTAATAATAATAATAATGGTAAAATTACGATCGTAGGATTTGGGTATTATAGAGGCCAAATCTAACATGATTGATGGCTCAAAAAAGAAGTTCAAAAGCAAATCCGGCATTGTGGATGTCGATGGTTTGTTGGACAAATGGATTGATCATTTCTGTAGGGTGTTGGGTGACCTTGTTGGGCGTATGCCCGATAGTGGATACCGGCCAAGTGGAAGCAACCACATGACAAAGGAGAAGTTAACCAAGACAAAGGTGTACGGCCGCTCCATATCAGACCTCTCTTTGGACTAGATCATTTAGATAACACAGTATCACAACAGCAATGAGAATGGCATGCTGGCTTTTTTGGACTACAACCCTGTTAAGTAGGTTCGGACACTACTATTATTACCCATAGGAGGGCCTTAACTACAACCCCGTTAAGCGGATTCGGACACTACTATTATTACCTGTAGGAGGGCCTTAACTACATCCCCGTTAAGTGGGTTCGAACACTACTATTATTACCTATAGGAGGCCTTAATTGTAACCCCCTTAAGTGGGTTCGGAAATTGCTACTGTACCCCATAGCTCAGTCGGAATTTTGGAACTCATTCCTACTGATAGAATTCCAAGTTTTCAGAGCATGTTCATATATACACATATATCATGTCACAAATTAATTTTATCTTTTCATATTGAAAAATTCATAACATAGCATGCTCAAATCCACATTTTATATAAGAAAATAACTTTTCCAACAAAGACGTAAATTTTAAGAGAAACATATTTTTATAAAATAAATAGAGCGAAGAAACCACTTATCTCAATCAATCACTCCCTTAATTTGTCAAACCCTTGACCACTCAAAAATCTAATCCCAATCGGCTGAATCTAAACATATAAGATATGGGTATTAAGTAATTGCTAAATAATTGTATAAGATTCATAATTACGGAATCTCATGAAAACCTAACCCTAATCTCTCTCTATATTATTTATTTATTTATTTTTTCCTCACTCTCTAACTTATAGAAATCAAATCGTGTAACTATTACTAAGCAAATATTATACTATTACTACGAGAGCATATAGATACATATATACATATATATATATATGTACGTATACCCCTAAATAACCATACCCCTAAATAACCAACCCACATATATATATATATATACATACATATATCTGTATATATGTAAAAGGAACTCTTATGCTTCTTATTCCACATACAACAAAAGGTGAAATTTACACACAAAATTTGTAGTCGTTACAATAAACAAAATAACACGTTAACATGCACAACTAGAAAAAAGGCATTTAGCCACGGATTTTAGCCACGGATTTGGCAAAAAATCCGTGGCCAAGGAGATTAGCCACGGATTTTTCCCGTAGCTAAAAATGGCGTGGCTAACCTTCGCCACGGCTTCTTAGCCACGGCTGGGCTTAACCACGGATTAGCCACGGATTTTTCCCATGGCTAAAAGTGGTATGGCCGTGGCTAATCCGTGGCCACTGGAAAAAAAAAAAAAGAAAAAGCTAATTACACCCAAACCCGCGCCCCAACCGGATCCGCGCCCCAACCTGGACCTGAAACCCGCGTCCCAAGCTTTTTTTTTGCGCTCAAAGAGATTCGAACACGGGACATCAATGTTATAAATGGAGCATGCAACCGTTGCGCCAAGGGAGTTCTTTGGTTATTGATTGATTCTTTTTATACTTTAACTATATTGTTACAATATTTTAAACTTAAATTATCTAATAAATTTCATTAGTTTTATCAATTTTTGTAATTTAATTTTAGTAATTTTTATAAATTATTAACCAATTATTTTTTTTAAAAAAATAAAGATATTTACCTTTGACTTTATTGTTCAATATTCAACTTTTTATTTACGACAAATATTTAATAAACTAATATATCAAAAACAAAAATTATAACAAAAGTCTATTTATATAATTTATATTTAGATAATAGCAACTTTAATTCGTGATAATTTGTCAATATCTTCGTATATGTGTGGTATTATATAATTTATATATCATATATATATATATATCAATATATGTATCTATTTTAAATATGTCCATGTATATATGTATCAATATATATATATATATATATAAATTTCCAAGTATATATATTGATAGATATGTATCTATTTTAAAAATGTCCAAGTATATATGTATCAATATATATATAAATGTCCAAGTATAATATGTATCAATATATATATGTATCCAAGTATATATAGATAATTTATATTGAGATAATTAAAATATCAATAACAAAAATTTATCCGTGGCTAATTGTTTTTTTTTTATTTTTTTTTGCACCACAGATAAATTTATATATATATATATATATATATATATTGATACATATGTAAATTTATACTGATACATATATTTAAATATCCAAGTATATATGTACCAATATATATATATATATATATATTTGTGACTAATCCATGGCTATATTTATATATATATATATCATGTATATATACATATGTTCAAGTATATATATATCAATATATGTGTATATATATATATATATGTCCAAGTATATATATCATATATACATATATCAATATACGTATATATCAATGTGTATCTCATATATATTAATATATTATATGTACATTCTAATCCTCTATATATAGTCTATATGATATAAGTATATATCTATATATAATATATCTAATATATGTTGTAAATGTAGTGTACGTATATATAGATCCAATATATATATATATATATATCTAATCATATGTACTATATATGATCAATCATCTATACGAAATAAACATATATTAGTGTATTATATATCTAATATATGTTATATATGTACTTATACATCTAATATATATACAGCTAATTATATATAAATACACATATATATAAGTATATCTAATCTTATACGTATGTAATATATCGAATCATTTATTATATATATCAATATATATAATATAATATATATATATATATTACTTAAGTATAGCAAAAATTAATTATTAAACAAAAAGTTAAAGTGGTGTAATGGTTTAATGCTCTAACTTTAACTAACAGGTCAAGAGTTCAAATCATATTTGTTGCCAAAAAAAAATAAAAATTTTTAGGTAGCCACGGTCTGGCCGTGGCTAAGGGCCACGGTTTAGCCACGGTCTAGCCGTGGCTAATCCGTGGCCCTTAGCCACGGCCTGACCGTGGCTAATCCAGCCATGGCTAGACCGTGGCTAAGGACCACGGCTTAGCCACGGTCTGGCCGTGGCCAAATTAGCCACGGCTAGGCCGTGGCCAAGCCGTGGCTAACCATTGGCGGCAAAACTGGCGCCAAATTTAGCCACGGCTTGGCCGTGGCTAAATCAGCCACGGGTAATCCGTGGCTAAAGCTCAAAATTTTTTTTCACCGAAAACCGTTGCTAATCCGTGGCGAATCTGTGGCTATTAGCCACGGATTTTTCCCGTGGCTAAAATCCGTGGCTATTTGCTCTTTTTCTAGTAGTGACGTTAAGTGTGTGTCTATGTCATGCTTATACTCCAAACTAATTGTACAATCCTTAAAGCAATATGTTCAAGTCTATTATTAAACCAAACATTCTAAGAAAAAACTCTTTGCTTCCTATTCCACACACACCAAAAGGTGAAATTTGCGCACATAATTTGTAATCATTACAATCAACAAAATAACACATTAACACCTTAAGTGTGTGTCTATGTCATGCGTATACTCCAAACTAATTGTGCAGTCCTTAAAGCCATATGTACAAGTCTATTATTAAACAAAATAATCTAAAACCCTTCAAAACGTTTCAATTTCATCACTGACTTATGGGTTCTCTTGTGCTCTGATCACTTAACGGAATTATTCTCGCAGGGCAACCACGTAAACAATGGGAATCTCAAAGCTTAGTGTGCTCATTAATTACCTGATAATGGATGCTGCTCAATTGCCCAGTATAGGTTCTATTATCATGGTGTGTTTACTGTTGTCTTCTCTCTCTGTTCACGTCTTGTATGTTTATATAAGTATGTATAACCCTAATTCTCCCAATTAATATAATGCTCAATCTAATGTGATTAATCCAATAATCCTAGGCCTAATAGAATAATAATACAAACCCAATAATCCTAGGCCTAATAATGATAATAATATAAGTCCAATAATCCTAGATTTAATAGGAAAGTCTAATAATCCTAAACTCAAGAGGATTCAGCTACTAATAATAATATTAATAATAGCCATAATAAAATACTAATAATAATAACAATAATAATAATAATAATATGTCTATAAATACAGTAATAGGGCTTGGGTATTACATTCTCCCCCCCTTATAAAAAGTTTCGACCCCGAAACTTGTTGTACCTTAGATTTCGAAAAAGTGAGGGTAACGGTTGCAAAAATTCTCCTCCAACTCCCATGTTGCTTCATGTTCTGTGTGATTTGACCATTGAACTTTGACATACGGTATGGTCCGATGTCATAGGACTTGTTCCTTGCGATCCACTATCCTCAGTGGGAACTCCTCATAACTCAAATCTTCTTTGACTAGGAAGGGCTCGGGCTCTAGTATGTGACTTAGGTCTGTAACATATTTTCTTAGTTGAGAAACATGAAACACATTGTGAACTCTAGATAGCTCCAGAGGTAGTGCAAGCCGGCATGCTACTTCTCCGACTCTATCTAGTACTTCGTATGGCCCCATATATCGTGAACTTAACTTGTCACTCTTCCCGAAGCGCATAACCCCACGTGTGTCCTCTGCTAGCATTGGAGGTGACACACCTTCCCACCATCTTTATGACGACCCCGAAATCCCTTTATTATTATTATTAGTCTTATGGCTATTATTAGATTAATACTATCATTATTGGCTACATACATGCATACATTTTTAATTACAACGTATAAGGTACATTACATAAGGGTACATCAACAAAAGAGAGTCTCGACTTGCTAGTTTACTATTGATACATAGCAAAAGCAAAAACCCAAAACAGGTACGCAGCGGAAAATCCTACATCCTTCTTCCTAATAAAATGCTTCAAAAGGTTCCTCCTCCTCACCATCATAAAAGCTATCTTCGGAAGCATCTAAAATATAATATAACATCGAATCAACATACGTTGAGTAGAAACACTTCTTTATACACATAAGGTGCTCGGGTGTCAAGTGCACATTAGTTACACATAGCACATATATAATTTCACACTTTCTACCTTTCGTCACCTGACAGTGACCCTTATAACTACCCAGGCCGAAATAACAACCAGCACATTTCTCCCGCCAGCCTTATCCTCCAATGGTCGTATCCCGGGCATACGCCTTAGTATTGTTCTACGACCCTCTCTCTTGAGTAGATCCCTCCGTCTACCCAAGGGATGGATTAGGAGATGGAAGGGTGGTGAACTCTCCCGGCTACTCAATAGTATGTCCCGGTGGAACACCCCCCAGACCATTCCAGCACATATGGGCCCATTCACACAATTGCAATTTGTTCACATATGCACATCATCATAGTTTAGCAAAGTAAGCTCCACACGTATAAATGAACGCTTTATGTTTGCTTATTAAGCATATGTAAATAGATAGTAGCAAAATATGTAAATAGATAAAATACAAATATAAATATATAAACATAACTAGTATAAATATATAAATATAAAGACTAAAATATAACTAGTATAAATATACTTAAATATATATATAGATTAAAAGATAACTAATATAAATATAAATATATAAAATATATAAAATGTGATATAGATAAGTTTATATATATAAAGATGATAGGAAAATATATAAACTGTATAAAGTGTGATATAGATATAAGATGATTGAAATTATCTACATATATATATAAACTAATAAAATGAATATAATTATATATATACTTATACGTACCATATATATATATATATATAGATTAAAGTAGTCTTACTAAGTATTACGAAGTATATAATTAGTCTATAATAAGTAGACATATATATATACGTTCATAACTATATATAGATATATATACCTAATATAATATGAATTAGCTAAATGAATAGATAACAATACTTTAAATATTTATATATATATATACGTACATAGATATATATATATATATATATATATTTCTATAATCATCAAAGTAGGCATAAAACTATACAATAAAGTATAATAAATAGATGTATGGAGCTTTCTTCACAATTACTTTCAAGACAACATAGGATATTCCCCTACTAGCTCATTTAAAGAATCATGGTCTCATACTACCTCATATAAAGCATAGAACTCACATAATAATCCAAATAAAACATAAGAATGCCATGTTATTGTAAAAGGCACAATAATCACATAGTTTTTCAAGAAAGCATAGTAAGCACATAGAACTCCAAATAAGCATACTAATCACATAAGATCTTCAAGATCATGCTCATAATTCTATCCATCCTTCAACTTCCTCCCAACAAGAGTTAAACATGATAAAATGAACTATAAAGTAACATGAAGCTAGCAACATAACTAAAACTCTCAACTTGGAGGTATGTTTGGCAAAAGCTCTCACTCTAGGCCATTCAAGCTTGTTCTTTTACATTGCTTGGGCACAAGAGTATGGAAGCTTGCCTAATCTCCTCAAGAAGAAGAAGAAAAACCCTCTACTTAAGGTATAAAGAAGAGTTCCTACCTTTGTTCTTCAAAGTGTGTAGTAATTTGGAGGAAGTGAAGTGTTTGGAGGAAAAATGAAAGAGAGTGTAAGAGCAAGAGAGAGTGCACGGTTTTGGGCTGGAAAAATGGCTGAAAAATGAGGATTTTGGTATATATGGTCTTGTGTAATTATCTTCCATGTATTAGACACAAATATCCAATTATTAAATTCAACTAAATACCTATTCCATACATTATACATGGCTATATATGCTTACACCTATTCTTACTAAATACCATGTATATATATGTGGGTATGTGTGTGTGTGTATATGTAGCCATGTACATCACCACTAATATATAGTTATTTATGTATATGAGGTTCAAGAGTATGTATTAGTAAAGATATTTTGATAAAATATAAAATAAAATCAACTAAAATCAAACAAAAACATATATATTCTGAAACTCTTATTTATTAAGTATTTTATTGCTTATTTCTCAGGAAAAAACGAAATTTGGGGTTGGAGAGGTGAAAAGACCAAAATACCCCTTGTTTTGCCAATTTTTCGAAAATTGCCCAAAAATAGAAATAAAATTGTAAAATTCGAAAATTAATTTTTATAAGTCAAATAAAACCTAGAATATTTATTTGTATTATTATTTTAATTTTTGGATAATAATTAAGCATTTTAAAAATTAGATTTCGAATTAATAACTTAAATACAATGTTTTCCGAAAATTACTAAAATGCTTGGAAAAATAGGTAAAAGTTGAAAATAATCTATTAAAAATTTCTGGAAGTTTAGAAGGATCAAATGCATAAAATTTTAAAAAAATATTTGGAATTTATAATATTTTATAAATATTTAGGTAGTAAAATGCTCACTAGTTCACAAAAAAAAAATCATATTTGAAAAAAATAATCTCTAGAAATCAATAACTCACAAAATAATCATATAAAACTTGTATAATATAAAATAGTTAAATAAAGGATTTACCGGGTCGTTACATCCTCCCCTCCTTAGAAAATTTCGTCCTCGAAATTGAGTCGACGCCTAATCGAACAACTGTGGGTATTTCTCTTGCATCTCTTCCAGTCGTTCCCACGTACTCTCTTCAATCCCATGGTCCTTCCATAGAACGCGGACTAATTTTATGGTTTTGTTTCTCAAGGTGTGTTCTTGGAAGTCTAGGATCCTCACTGGCTCTTCGACATAGGTCAAGTCTGGACTAATGTCGAGGGACTCATGGTCGACAACATGAGAGGGATCAGGATGGTATTTCTTAAGCATAGACACATGAAATACGTTATGTACTTCTGCCAAAGTTGGGGGTAAGGATAATCGGTAGGCAACTTTCCCCACTCTCGCAAGTATCTCAAAAGGTCCAATATAGCGTGGGTTAAGCTTGCCCTTTCTCCCAAACCTCAAAACACCTTTTCTTGGCGAGACTTTTAAGAATACGAAGTCACCTACTTCGAACTCCAAGTTTTTTCGTCGTCGGTCAGCATAACTCTTCTGACGACTTTGTGCTGTCTCCATCCTTTTCTTTATCATCTTGATCGTTTCTGTTGTCTCACGAATCAAATCTGGGCCTATTAGCTTACTTTCACCCACTTCACTCCAACAAACTGGGGATCTACACTTTCTTCCATAAAGAGCCTCAAACGGGGCCACGCCTATCGTGGCTTGGTAACTGTTGTTATAGGCGAACTCTGTGAGGGGCAAGTGTCGATCCCAATTCCCACCAAAATCTAAGGTACACGCTCTAAGCATGTCCTCAAGAATCTGGATAACTCTTTCAGTCTGTCCACTGTTTGTGGGTGATAAGCCGTACTAAAATTCAACTTAGTCTCCAGAGCCTTCTGCAATCCTTGCCAAAATTTGAGACAAACCGAGGGTCTCGGTCAGATACTATACTTACTGGGACACCGTGTAAGCGAACAATCTCATTTTTATAGATTTCTGCCATCTTATCTAGTGAATAGGTCTTAGCAAATGCAATAAAATGGGCGCTTTTTGTGAGTCTGTCCACAACCACCCATAGTACATCGTGACCTCTTTGTGTTCGTGGTAGTCTCATAACGAAATCCATCGTAATGTGTTCCCATTTCCACTCAGGGATTGGAAGAGGTTGCAATAACCCAAAGGGCTTCTGGTGGCTTGCTTTAACTTGTTGACAAGTTAAGCACTTTGCCACAAACTCTGCTATCTGCCTTTTCATTTTGGGCCACCAGTACTGTCGTCTCACATCTTGATACATCTTGTTTGTCCCTGGATGTATTGTGTACTTGGTATTATGGCATTCCTCTAATATCTCCCTTTTCAGCTGCTCATTGTTTGGAACATATATTCGATTTCGAAATCTCAAAATTCCATCGTTTGGCAATGCGAACTCCTTTTCTTGGCCGAGGTTAACCCTCTCTTTAACCCTTCGGAGTTCGTCGTCCATTTCTTGTGCTTCTTTAATTCGCTGAAGTATCACGGGCTGAGCATGTAGTTGTGAAAACACAACTCCAAACTCCCGTTCTTTAGGTTTCCAACTTGTGATGTCTTCTAACAATTTCCATTCTCGTGTCATTAAGCAGGCTAGACTGGCCTTCCTACTTAAAGCATCAGCTACGACATTCGCTTTACCCGGATGGTATAGAATGTCGCAATTAAAATCAGCTAGCAATTCTAACCATCTTCGTTGTCTCATATTCAACTCTTTTTGAGAGAATAAATACTTGAGACTTTTGTGGTCAGTAAATACTTCAAACGAAGTACCAAAAAGGTAATGTCTCCACTTCTTAAGAGCAAAGACAATGGCTGCCAGCTCTAGATCATGCGTTGGGTAGTTTTCTTCATAAGGTTTTAACTTCCTCGAAGCGTAAGCTACTACCCTTTTATTCTGCATAAGTACACAGCCTAGTCCTTCTTTGGACGCATCTGTGTAGACTACAAACCCTTCATTCCCCTGTGGCAGAGTTAATACAGGGGCGGTGACCAATCGATCCTTCAATTCTTGAAAGCTAGTTTCACAATGGTTATCCCAAATGAACCGCACTTTGGCTTGCGTTAGTCTGGTTAAGGGGCGAGCAATCTTGGAGAAATCCTTGATAAATCTCCGATAATACCCAGCCAAACCCAGAAAACTTCGCACCTCCGTGACAGTCGTTGGTTGCTTCCATTCCACTATGGCTTTCACTTTTCCTGGATCAACTGCAATCCCATCCTTCGACACTATGTGTCCTAAAAAGGCCACCTGTGTCAGCCAGAATTCACACTTGCTGAATTTGGCATACAATTTCTCTTCCCTCAACGTCTGAAGTACTATCCTCAAGTGCCTTTCGTGCTCTTCTTCCGACTTAGAGTAGACCAGTATGTCATCTATAAAGACAAATACAAATTGGTCTAGGTATGGTCGGAATATCCGGTTCATCAACTCCATGAACGTTGCCGGGGCATTCGTTACACCGAATGGCATCACCACAAACTCGTAGTGACCGTACCGAGTATTAAGGGCGGTCTTAGGGATATCTTCCTCTCGAATTCGTACTTGATGATATCCGGTTTTCAAATCCAGTTTTGAATAAACTGAAGCTCCTTGAAGCTGATCAAATAGCTCATCAATGTTCGGTAGAGGGTACTTATTCTTGATGGTAACTTGGTTAAGCGGACGATAGTCGATGCATAACCTCCAAGTTCCATCTTTCTTCTTGACAAATAGTACCGGAGCTCCCCATGGTGATGTGCTCGGGCGGATAAACCCTTTATTGAGTAATTCTTGTAGTTGGGTCTTAAGCTCATTTAACTCAGCAGGGGCCATCCTATAAGGAGTCTTAGAGATCGGAGCTGTTCCAGGTAACAACTCGATTACAAACTCAATCTCCCGATGGGGAGGTAGGTCCTTCAAATCATCAGGGAACACATCGGGGTACTCGTTAACTATGGGCACCTCTTCAAGCATCTTCTTATCTTCCGACTTATTCATGATATGGGCTAGGAATGCATAATTGCCCTTCCGTAGCAGTCGATTGGCTTGTAGGGAAGAGATAATGGGTAATGCGGGTGTGGTTTTGTTCCCTACGATTTCAATGATAGGTTGATTCGGGAAACAGAGCTGCACAACTTTGTGATGACAGTCTACTTGAGCGTAGTGTGTTGCTAGCCAATCCATACCCAAAATAACATCAAAGTCATGAATGGGTAGTAATACTAGGTCAGCAGTCATCTTTTGGCCACCAATTTCTAATGCACAATCTCGATAAACTAAGTCCGTCTTCCATTTAGTTCCAAGGGGTGTTGTGATTTCTAATTCGTAAGGTAAGGCCTCAGGTTGAACTTGTAAACTAGTAAAGAAACTAGTCGATATATATGAATGCGTAGAACCAGGATCCATTAACACTTTAGCAAAATAACGGTCAATGAGAAGCGTACCTTCCACGACCGCCGAATTCTCGACCTCGGCCTGGTTCATAGCAAAGACCTTCCCTTGAATTCGTGGCTTCTCCACTTGCTTCCCATTGCCCTTTGTATTCTTTCCAGTATTCGGGGTTGGCACTGGTTTGTACTGAGGGCAATTCAATACAAAATGCCCACGACCTCCACAAGCTTCCAAATCTTTCTTTTCTTAAGTTCAACAAAGTACATAGCCTCTACCTTTCCCAATTCTCAAGGTCCTTATCTCAGTACTAATTTTACCAAAAGATACGTTTTCGCAAACATATAATTCAACCTTATATAAAATCCATTAGATGCACTAGAGGTTTTAGCAACTTCACATATACTCGTGGTGACTCCCGAGTAGGTTCCTATAGGTTCAAGAGGTAGATTTTACACACGTCGAACTTAAGTCACATAATTTCACAAGTATTTACAACTATTACCCAAAAAAAAATTCGCCTTATACTCAAATTAGTCAAGTATTTGCCATTCAGGGGAGCAAAGTATGCACTGGTCGGCCGCCCAGCCACACCCGCCACCCTGCATGTCAAACACATCTCAAGGAAATTCATTCCTACTTAACCTATTCGGATCAAGCCTATCTCCTTTCAATTCCAAAATCTTACGCCGAGGATCCTTACCCAGCATAGCTTAGGCGTAAACCCAAGCTCTGATACCACCTATGACGACCCCGAAATCCCTTTATTATTATTATTAGTCTTATGGCTATTATTAGATTAATACTATCATTATTGGCTACATACATGCATACATTTTTAATTACAACGTATAAGGTACATTACATAAGGGTACATCAACAAAAGAGAGTCTCGACTTGCTAGTTTACTATTGATACATAGCAAAAGCAAAAATCCAAAACAGGTACGCAGCGGAAAATCCTACATCCTTCTTCCTAATAAAATGCTTCAAAAGGTTCCTCCTCCTCACCATCATAAAAGCTATCTTCGGAAGCATCTAAAATATAATATAACATCGAATCAACATACGTTGAGTAGAAACACTTCTTTATACACATAAGGTGCTCGGGTGTCAAGTGCACATTAGTTACACATAGCACATATATAATTTCACACTTTCTACCTTTCGTCACCTGACAGTGACCCTTATAACTACCCAGGCCGAAATAACAACCAGCACATTTCTCCCGCCAGCCTTATCCTCCAATGGTCGTATCCCGGGCATACGCCTTAGTATTGTTCTACGACCCTCTCTCTTGAGTAGATCCCTCCGTCTACCCAAGGGATGGATTAGGAGATGGAAGGGTGGTGAACTCTCCCGGCTACTCAATAGTATGTCCCGGTGGAACACCCCCCAGACCATTCCAGCACATATGGGCCCATTCACACAATTGCAATTTGTTCACATATGCACATCATCATAGTTTAGCAAAGTAAGCTCCACACGTATAAATGAACGCTTTATGTTTGCTTATTAAGCATATGTAAATAGATAGTAGCAAAATATGTAAATAGATAAAATACAAATATAAATATATAAACATAACTAGTATAAATATATAAATATAAAGACTAAAATATAACTAGTATAAATATACTTAAATATATATATAGATTAAAAGATAACTAATATAAATATAAATATATAAAATATATAAAATGTGATATAGATAAGTTTATATATATAAAGATGATAGGAAAATATATAAACTGTATAAAGTGTGATATAGATATAAGATGATTGAAATTATCTACATATATATATAAACTAATAAAATGAATATAATTATATATATACTTATACGTACCATATATATATATATATATAGATTAAAGTAGTCTTACTAAGTATTACGAAGTATATAATTAGTCTATAATAAGTAGACATATATATATACGTTCATAACTATATATAGATATATATACCTAATATAATATGAATTAGCTAAATGAATAGATAACAATACTTTAAATATTTATATATATATATACGTACATAGATATATATATATATATATATATATTTCTATAATCATCAAAGTAGGCATAAAACTATACAATAAAGTATAATAAATAGATGTATGGAGCTTTCTTCACAATTACTTTCAAGACAACATAGGATATTCCCCTACTAGCTCATTTAAAGAATCATGGTCTCATACTACCTCATATAAAGCATAGAACTCACATAATAATCCAAATAAAACATAAGAATGCCATGTTATTGTAAAAGGCACAATAATCACATAGTTTTTCAAGAAAGCATAGTAAGCACATAGAACTCCAAATAAGCATACTAATCACATAAGATCTTCAAGATCATGCTCATAATTCTATCCATCCTTCAACTTCCTCCCAACAAGAGTTAAACATGATAAAATGAACTATAAAGTAACATGAAGCTAGCAACATAACTAAAACTCTCAACTTGGAGGTATGTTTGGCAAAAGCTCTCACTCTAGGCCATTCAAGCTTGTTCTTTTACATTGCTTGGGCACAAGAGTATGGAAGCTTGCCTAATCTCCTCAAGAAGAAGAAGAAAAACCCTCTACTTAAGGTATAAAGAAGAGTTCCTACCTTTGTTCTTCAAAGTGTGTAGTAATTTGGAGGAAGTGAAGTGTTTGGAGGAAAAATGAAAGAGAGTGTAAGAGCAAGAGAGAGTGCACGGTTTTGGGCTGGAAAAATGGCTGAAAAATGAGGATTTTGGTATATATGGTCTTGTGTAATTATCTTCCATGTATTAGACACAAATATCCAATTATTAAATTCAACTAAATACCTATTCCATACATTATACATGGCTATATATGCTTACACCTATTCTTACTAAATACCATGTATATATATGTGGGTATGTGTGTGTGTGTATATGTAGCCATGTACATCACCACTAATATATAGTTATTTATGTATATGAGGTTCAAGAGTATGTATTAGTAAAGATATTTTGATAAAATATAAAATAAAATCAACTAAAATCAAACAAAAACATATATATTCTGAAACTCTTATTTATTAAGTATTTTATTGCTTATTTCTCAGGAAAAAACGAAATTTGGGGTTGGAGAGGTGAAAAGACCAAAATACCCCTTGTTTTGCCAATTTTTCGAAAATTGCCCAAAAATAGAAATAAAATTGTAAAATTCGAAAATTAATTTTTATAAGTCAAATAAAACCTAGAATATTTATTTGTATTATTATTTTAATTTTTGGATAATAATTAAGCATTTTAAAAATTAGATTTCGAATTAATAACTTAAATACAATGTTTTCCGAAAATTACTAAAATGCTTGGAAAAATAGGTAAAAGTTGAAAATAATCTATTAAAAATTTCTGGAAGTTTAGAAGGATCAAATGCATAAAATTTTAAAAAAATATTTGGAATTTATAATATTTTATAAATATTTAGGTAGTAAAATGCTCACTAGTTCACAAAAAAAAAATCATATTTGAAAAAAATAATCTCTAGAAATCAATAACTCACAAAATAATCATATAAAACTTGTATAATATAAAATAGTTAAATAAAGGATTTACCGGGTCGTTACAATCTTGCTGCTTCACCCACTAGGAAGGGTATCACGACTCTGGGCCTGATTTCCAAAGGAACCTCCACTAACTCGAAGTTTTCCTCTATCTCCTTAAGCCACTTTTGGACTACCTCTAGATCATGTGAACCGTCAAAGGTTGGCACATGGGCTCTTCTCAAGGCCTCATAATGATACTTTGTCCCCATCACAGCAGGTGGTTGGTTCGCGATTGGAGCTTGTTGCTGATTTTGGGCTTGCATCGCTTGTGCTATGGTGGTAGCAATGGCTACCAAGTCTTCTTGGCGAATTCCCATTTGTGGTGCTGGGGGTGGATTGTGGTAGTTGTCTTGTGGTTGCTAGTTACGTTCCTCTTGGTTAATGGCATAAGGAGGGTTTTGGTTATGATATCTAGGTCTACCAGCCATATCCTATATAAGGAATTACTATTCGTTAGCACAAGTTTTGGAAATAAGGGACTCCTCAATCGACTATTGATAAACATACTTTTACATATGCATATTACATATTAATCCAAAAATTTGAAAGAAATGAAAACCATATAGAAACACTTCTACTCAAGCCTAAGAAGAACTAACGAATCGCATCGCAATAAGTTATAGCTTATCACGTATGTCTTGGTGAGATTTCTAGGTTAAAACATGAGAATCTAAGTACACCTCGAGTAGTTGGTATAATCCATAATTCATCACCTCCGCAAACTCTTAAATTCTCGAAGTATTACCTATGCAAACTATTAAATCCCTAACTTGCCATCAAATCCAATTGATTGAGGAAAGTGGTTTCTTCCCTCTATTTCTTTTATAAAAATTTGTTTTTATGAAACTTATATTTTTGTACAAGTAAATTATTTTCTTATGAAAAATTGGATTTGAACATGGTATTTTACGAATTTTCTATATGAAAAGCTAATTTTTTTTTTTTTGTGTTGTGCTATATGTATATAAGTGAACATGCCCTGAACAATTGAATTCTATTGGTAGGAATGAGTTTCAAAATTTCCGACCAAGTTACAGGGTACAATAGCAATTTCCGAACCCACTTAACGGCGTTATAGTTAAGGCACTCCTACGGGTAATAATAGTAGTTCCGAACCCACTTAACGGGATTGCGGTTAAGGCCCTCTTACGGGTAATAATAGTAGTGTCCGAATCCACTTAACGGGATTGTAATTAAGGCCCTCGTACGGGTAATAATAGTAGTATCCATTCCCACCTAACGGCGTTATAATTAGGGCTTGATCAAGCTGGCCAATAGAGATTTTGTATGATTTTGTTTTGTTATCTGTTCTGTTACTTGAAAGTCAAAAATATTGATTTTTGAATATTGTCTACATGTGCAAAGTATGATTTTAATGCTATATATATACATATATATACATGTAACTTGCTCAAATTCATAGAGGGTCAAGAGATCCTTTACTGAGCGAGTGCGCTCACATCACTAATAATAATAATAATTCAAATAAAAATCCAAAATTTTAAGTTTTAATATCTATCAAAATTTTATAAAATTATTATTTTTATTTATTTTTTATTTTTTAATTTTCGTTAGAAAATAAGCCGAAAAATTCAAAATTTATTATTTTTTATTTTTAAAATTTTTGGGCTGAATTTTCTGCTGAAAATCCGCAGGAAAATTCAAAAATTATTATTTTTATTTAAAATTTATTATTTTTTATTTATTTTTATTTAAAACTTTTATTTTTTATTTTTTAAATATTTGGCCGAATTTTTCGCCGAAATTGTAACGACCCGGTAAAATCCTTTATTTAAATATTTTATATTATACATTGGCTGTCCATTATTTTCATGAATAATTTTTTTATAGAACTATTTTGTGAATTATTGTTTTATAGAAATTATTCTTCAAAAATATTAGTTTTATTTGCGAACAAATGAGCATTTACTACATAAATTTTTATAAAATATTATAAATTCCAAATATTCTTAAAATTTTATTCATTTAATCTTTATGAATTCCCAAAATTTATTTAATAGATTATTTTCAACTTCTACCTATTTTTCCAAGAATGTTTAGTAATTTTCGAAAAACATTGTCTTTAAGTTATTAATTTGAAATCTAAGTTTTAAAATGCTTAATTATTATAAAAAAAATGAAAATAATAATAAAAATAAATATTTTAGATTTTATTTGACTTATAAAAATTAATTTTCGAATTTTTAGACTTTTATTTCTATTTTTAGGCAATTTTCGAAAAATGGGCAAAACAATGGGTATTTTGGTCTTTTTGCTTCTACAACCCCAAATTTCGATTTTGTTGAGAAATAAACAATAAAAATACTTAATAAATAAGATTTTTCAGATTTTATAGGTTTTTATTTGATATTACTTGTTTTTATTCTTTATTTTATCAAAATATCTCTACTAATATACTCTTGAACCCTTATACATACATATGCATGGTGGTTAGAAAAGTGAGGTGTATGTATAACCATCCATGTATAATTGTATGGTAGATGTATTTAGATGAATATAGTATTTAGATATTTGTCTCTAATACTTTGTAGGATCAATACACAAGACCATATACACCCACAATCCTCATTTTCCAGCCCCATTTAGCCCCAAAACCGTGCCCTTCCTTGCTCACACCCTCACTCTCTTATCTTTCCTCCAAACACTATACTCTCTCCAAACTAGTACACCTTGGAAGAATAATAAGGTAGGAACAATTCTTTAAAGGTAGGAACAATTCTTTATGCTTTAAGTAGAGGGTTTTCTTCTTCTTTCTTGTGAAGAATAGGCAAGCTTCCATACTCTTATGTCCAAGCAATGTAAAAGATCAAGCTTGAATGGCCTAGAGTGAGAGCTTTTGCCAAACATGCCTTCAGGTTGAGGATTTTAGTTATTTTGCTATCTTCATGTTACTTTAAAGCTTTATGGTTAATTTTTCATATTATAACTCTAGTTGGGAGGAAGTTGAAGAGTGATTAGACTTGTGAGCATGATCTTGAAGATATTATGTGATTAATATGCTTTATTTGAAGTAATATGTGATTATTATACTTATTGGAAATATTATGTGATTAATATGCTTTATGTGAAGTAATATGTGATTATTATGCTCTATGCTTATTTGGAAGTATTGTGTGAGTTTATGCTTTATTTGAAGTATTGTGAAACCCTTATACTTTAGTTGAGGTATTAGGAGATTATTCTATGTAGTTCTTGAAAGAGTTAGTAAAGAAAGCTCCACATAACTATTATTTAATAAGTAAAACTTTTACTATAAATGTATGCCTATTTTAGCACTTTAAATACTATGGATTTATGTTTATTTTGTTATAAAGATATACTTAGTTAGATACATAAAGTATTTTAAATTTATGATTATTTTTATATCTAAGTTATATGTTTAAGTTGTACGTAGGTGTACATAAATATATAATATATTTAGGGATTCATTATAGGTTAACTTGTCTACTTAATCCTAATTATTATAGATCTATATATATATATATATATGGTATATGAATATGTATATATGTAGATATATATATATATATATTTATGTTATATGTACGTATAGGTGTATCAGTAGTATTCATATATTTATATATCTTATATTTTGTCTATGTATATATTTATACTAGTTATATTTTAATCTATACATTTGTATTCATTATATTTTATCCATATATTTATGTTAATTATAGTAAGTATACTTTTGCTATTATATTTATACATATTTAACATTTTTAAGTAAGTATGCTTAATAAGCAAACACAAAAGCTTTCATTTATAAGGGCGGAGCTTACTTTACTAAACTATAGTATAAATTTTCAAAGATTATGTGCTTATGTGAATAATTTGCAATTGTGTGAATGGGTCCATTTGTGTTGGACTGGTCTGGGGGTGACATACTATTGAGTAGCCAGAAGAGTTGACAACCCTTCCATCTCCTAATCCCCCCTTGGGTAGATGGAGGGATCTACTCAAAAGAGAGGGTTGTAGGGCAATTCTAGGCGTATGCCCTGGATACGACCATCGGAGGATAAGGCTGATGGGGGAAATGTGCTAGTTGTTATTCGGTTCGAGTAGTTATAAGGGTCACTTGGAGGTGAAAAAAGGTAGAATGTGTTTGCTATGTATAACTAATGTGCACTTGACACCCGAGCACCTTATGTGTATAAAAAAATATTTCTACTCAACGTATGTTGATTTCATGTTATATAATGCTTTAGATGCTTCTGAAGCTAACTTTTATGATGATGAGGAGGAGGAACCTTTTGAAATGTTTTACTAGAAAAGGAGATGTAGAATTTCCGCTACATACCTGTATATGGTGGTTTTTCCATTTGCTATGTAGATAACGTAGAACTAGCAATTCGACAGTCTCCTTTTTTGGATGTACACTTATGTTATGTAACGTACCTCGTACATTTTGTAATTAACAATGTACGCATATATGTAACCACTAATAATAATATTATTATTATTATTATTATTATTATTATTATTAATAGCGGGATTTCGGGGTCGTCACAGAAATTCTGTCGAAAAATTCAAAAATTATTATTTTTTAATTTTTTTTTCAAAACTCTAGCATTTGTACAAGTAACCCACCAGCAAAACCAGAATATTATGGAAAAAGGCTTCAATTATATATACCTGATTAGTGTGCGAAGAGAAATACTCTGGCAAAATTGAAGGTTTATTAAAGTACAAAGTCATACTTGAATCCCAATAGTTTCAAAAAATTTTGAAACTTGAGATATAAATGACGCGTTTGCTTTCTCTTGATTATGATCATGGTTCACCGTAGCGCCGGGAAATCGGCCGGAATGGAACGGTAGTTACTGTTCCATCGTGACGGAGTGGAACAGCCGTGGCTATGTGTCGGAGATGATTAGGCGATTTATCAGCCAAATCGGCGTTCGACTCCGATGTTTTGGACCGAAACACCGATTCGGACCGGAGCGGAGTAAGATATTAGCGACTTACAGGAGAATCTCTTCACTCTTTCACACGTGAGCGCCCATAGCCGCCGGCGTTGTTGGTCGCAGTCGAAGAAGACGGTAGGTACGAGGCCCGCCACCACCGAGCACGGCTGTGCACTGCTAAATCTGGGTTTTCACTTTTCAGATCTAAGTATTGATTGTCTAGAAAAAAAAAAGGAAGAAGAAGATGGAAGAAATCTGGCATTGACAACCTAGGTTCTGGAGAGAGAGAGCAAGTTAGAGAGAGAGAGATGAGTTGAGAGTGATTTTTATTTTTTTTTGTCAGAGATGGGCCAATGTGTTTAATTGATAGTTTAGGGCCAATTATCATGAGTTTTGAGCCATTTTTTTAAGTTTATACTAGTTTTTTTGCAGTCCATTATATATATAGATTAGTTTTATACTAGTTTTTTTGCAGCCCACATATAAATATATATATTGCAATTCTTATTCAATATTTATGTTTTTTAATTCAATATTTAGTTACTATGTTATGTAATTTAAAAAATTATGTAATATTTAGAATTGTAAAACTAATTATATATTTTTTCATAATTTTGAATATTTTTTTAAAAATTTATTTAAAAAATATCTAAAAACCCATGATTGAAATTGTGCAATGAATATCTAAAAACTAGGGTCAATTGTGGGTCTCCAAGGATAGGTCCCTACACTAATTTTCTCAAGGGTCGTATCGCTTTGAGGCAAGGTGTGGTCATTTAAGAAGATTAAGGTTGATATTCTGATCTCAATCGTTGAGATGCCATTTATCAATCCAACACAGCCACAGAGGAGTGACGAAAACATTGAGGAACTTCTTGTATGTGTGGCAAATACAGAACAATTCGTTGTCGTCCTCTATTATTGTTCAGTACTGATATAGCAGTAGGTTTTGTGGAGTGGTTTGCTATGAAAATCTTAAACACATAGTGGAACACGATACTGTGAAATTAGTCATTCTGCCTATAAAAATCCAAAACTTACATTTTCCTTATTTGCATTCTCAAATTTGAATGCCTTTAGGGGTAATAATGTAAATTCTCACCTTATTAACATGTGGAGGGCCACAATCTATTATACCAAACATGGAAACAAGATTACGCATAATCTTGTCTTGCCATGTGATCATACATGCCAAACATGAGAATATATTGGCGGCAGTTGTGTTCGATTCAACAATTAGAAGATTAAAAGCAATTAGGTAGTTATACAACACTTCCTTAGTCTAAAATGTTGGGTTTTTTCTCTAATTTGTTGGCCTCACATATTAATTTATTGTACATTGCTATCTCATTAAAAGGAGCCCAATTATGTGATCCATTTAAGAAATAAATTTAGTGGGCTTATAGAAATATTATATTAAGTATGGGTCTTTTATGTGTAGAAGCCCGGTCACACTTTAATTATGTTTGATGGGCCCATAATTAAAGTGTGACATATTAGGTATATTAGGGTATGGTCCCTAAGCCAGAGAAGAACGACGTCTTTCTTTCTGCCCCATCTAAGAGAGAGAATACAGAAAACTCACGCCGTCTTTCTTGGCTTAGAAGACCACTAACCCTAGATCCACTTCTCTTCCGCATCTATCATGGATCGATGTTAGTTATTTAGATTAAAAGCATTATCTGATTGTTTACTAAAGATCCTGTGGTTAATCGATTCATAAGAATTATATTTTTGTTTTATATAATGGATTATTCGGTTTGATCCATATCTTGTGAAAAGTTTTCTACATAAAATAGTTTCATGTCATGCTTCTACATTGAATATATTTTGTTTTGGTGGATATCATTCTTTGATTTCATGTCATTTAATTTTTCTTAAGAAACAAAAAGCTTGATTTTGTTCCTTCTCTGCTTCGAGCTATTGTTTGTGCTCTTATATATTCATCAATTCATCTCAATTATCATATCAATTTTTGCAATGGTCCTTCTTTACCCCAATCATCAGCAAATCCTGCTCCACTTATTGCCATGTATTATCAAGAAAAATCGATCAAATAATAATTAAAGAATGATATCACATTATGATAAGGTAAATAGGAAAAAGAAAATACTTAAAATCCCTTCAAATAAATTTTATATTTAAAAATTTTATAAATCAAGTTTTCAATCTTAAAATCTCATCTCACGAGCTTTTCTCTCCAAAAATCCCACTAATTTGATTTTTGACTAAATTACCCTTAACCTTTTAAGTTAAAAAAACCTAATGAATCAACCTTTCATTAAAAATTAATTTTTTCCTTGTTTTTAAACTTTAAGATACATATGAAATATTTCCTTCAATTAAGATATATAGATTAAAATTGAGAGAGTTTTATATTTTAAACTGAATAAAATAAACAAAAATGCTAAAATCTTCATAAAACTTAAAAATAATTGTACATGTAAAATTAATATGTTATTAAATATTAACTAGCTAATGTAAAAAACTCGTGCGTAGTTTTGTCCAAAAACAAAGTGGTAAAAATAACAATTCAACTTCTAGAATGGAAAGTTGGTGAAACACAGTTTTTGATGAAATCTATTCATGGGTTTTTTTTTATATAAAAGTGAATTTAAGTGATATTCTCTGAAAAATATGTTGTTTAATTGGTCAATTCATGTGTCACAAAATTATAGAAAAAATATTCATTTGTTGTGATAACGAACAAATCTGCGCAAAGGGAAAAAAAAGTTGGTGGTCAGTCCATTTCAAAGGCTGACAAATGGCCCAAGTAAATTCCCAGACTATGGTACTACTGTAATAGTCATTATTTATTTATTTATTTTGCAAAGACTGTAATAGTCTTTATTTATTACTTTTTTGCCTAAAATTATTAAATCTTTTTAGGGAGTTTTTTATTCCGTAATACTTGTCATTTTGAGGAATTCAAGAGATCATTTATTTTATTTTTGTTAAATTTACCCTTATTCTTACCAACTAAATTCATTAATTATCTTATATTGTTATGAGGTTCATTGATTTGTATGTAAAAACCTTAAAGGGGTAAATAATTTTGAATGGATGGAATATTTTTATGATTCTTCTTCCTTTCTTTTTTCTTTTTTTTTTTTTTTGATAACAATGTGGTTGTATTTCCATTATTTATTCCAATTCTTTCAGTAAAACAACAAAGTAGTGTCAACACTCTACACATTTATCCCGACACATAGTCCATTGTCTCCATCACTCTCGAGACACTTCGCAACCTCCTCATGGAGGAATCTAAGTCCTACAATGGAATCAGATCCGAGGTTGATGCAGTCAACAGGAGCTACAGAGAATGAGATCTTTCTTAAAACACAATGATTCCAAACAAGACTTCGAGAAGAATTGAAGCTGAGCAATTCAACCGGGTTGCTATCATAGTGTTACAGATTTACAATAACTACATAGATAAGGAAGTATAATGAGTCCTAATGATGTTCTGCTGATTATACTCACGCTATAGGTAAAGCAAACCAATTCTAATATGTGTCCTAATTACAATGATACTCTATCAAATTAAAAAGTGTTAGAACTTCAGATTAGTAGGATAATCTTAGAGCACAATATATATAACGTATAATATCAAACATGGTTTCACCAACTAGACAAATGACAAATAGAGTCAATACTTACCAAATCTGCAAGTCCATATATGGTTTTAGATTAGTACTATGTCTTATTTCACAACTTGGATATGACATTAGAAATATGTATGATTCTTATCATACAACATATATGTAGTTCACATTAGTAATGTACAAATGTAACTAATAACAGCTTTAAGATAAACAAAAAACCATTTTCAAAACTTATCTTTTTTAGCAATTGGTACTGGAAAATGTCATTCCAGACATTGGCAAATATCGCTCTAGTAACTTGTTTCAATGACTGAATCAATAGTTTTTGCTGACTTACCTTAAAGAAATATTTGCCCTACTATCCGGTGCGTTGGGACAACAACATTCATTTCAGGATAAGACAGTTCAAAGATAGCCATGGCTAGTAACTTTTCAGGTAATAGCCTGAATTGTACCAGTTAAAATAGCCATTTATAGGATTAAAACCAGCAGTAAATGTCATATAAATGTCTTGTAACAACTCACTTTAGTTTGAATTTTGAATTCAAACTAAGTTCCAGAGCAAGTTCCAGCAAAAGCATAAAACTAAGATAATTTGTCCTATGCACAACTTAGTTGATATTTTGGCAAGTAATCAACACTTAACCGCACAAATACTCGAATTGTCTTAGTTGAAACATCCAATGTTAGATATAACATTACCCACAAATATTTATCTTTATGCTTTACTTATATATGGGCTTTAATCTGTGGATTCAACTGTAAATGGCATTTTTCCATCCTTGAATAAAAACAACCACAAATATTAATATACAAACATGCCATTTCCAACAACCCCCCCACCCCAAAAACAATTCATAGTATAAAGATTGTCAGGATACTCGTAACATAGTTTTGATAATAGTACCTTCCAATTTGAACCACTACCTAGTTATCCAACTTATGCTACCACTGGTACAAAAGGACTATTTGTCTTGAATTTGAATCTTGGATGTGATAATGTCCATCGATAACAACATATTACAAAGAGCTTAGTAATCTTTAGGGCTGACACGTTAAAGGTCATGTATCCTTATCCTGTATCATGAATATTTTTCAGAGAATAACCTATTTTCTCTAATTGCAGCCACACGATGGTATTCACTAGTTACGTATCTCTAAAGATGTACTGCTAACATCTCGTCTGGATGACTTTGACCCCATTCAAAGTGAAAACTCTTATTATATTTGTAGTTGTAGCACCTATCAGGTATATGAGAGGATAGACTCAGGTATATAGTGCCAATCAAGAATTAGGTGCCAACTCATACACCCAACAACTTGTTTATAGCACATTGAACCTCCTTATGGTAGGTTAGGATGCTACTATTGATATATTATAAATGGGTTACAAATCACATCCACAACCTAGATTACTGACAAATAAAATTCAAGTCCTTAAGCACCAACCACATTTCTTTTGGCACCAACAAACTCGGTGGCTCTAACCTTCTGAGACACTCAATCCCTTATAGACTATAGTCTAACTTGGATGAGTCTCTAGGTGTTTTGTTTGTATTTGGAACTAGCAACTTTCACAGTTATGATTTGATTTCCACAAAGCATAACAATAATTGGACTTGGGTTATTCACATAGGTAATCCCATCATTATCTCACAAAAGCCTCTAGTCTTAGTTTCAATTGTATCAAGACCACATAACTCTGTCTAAACAATTAACCGAGTTTGTTGACTTTCAGGAGACACCCCCCACCCCCAAACAAGGTAAGCATATACCTTGTACACTCATTGTTACCAAAGTTTAGGAAATTCAATTAGCACACAAAAGTCACCAAGTACTTGATGGAACTTATCATAGCCCAAGCACAAGGGAATTGGTACTTTTAAAATACCACAGTACCCCATCCAAAACTTCCCAATGTGTTCATTTAGGACAACTTGTATATCTAGCAAACTTTGAGATAACATACTACATGTTTATCTCGTATTATTGACGAGATATTGCAAGCATCCTGCAACATAATTCTTAAGCAAGTCATCAAAGGATCATGTGGAACTTTTGAAGATTCTACATACAGTATAACCCAATTTCTCAATTATCTTCTCAACATAATGAGAATGAGAAATTCTTATACTATCAGTTGATTGAATCAACTAGTGTCCAAGAACTAATTTAGTTCCACCAACATCCTTTATTCCAAATTTACTTTCTGAGAATGACTTCGACTTATCTGCAATCTTACCATTAGTACCAAACAACAATAAATAACATCCACAAATTGTGAACAAGTGATATTAAGTGCATTAATACACATGCAGTTTAAAGCATGATCATTTCTTCATTATTAGCGAAATTTTAAACTTATATATTGCCTATGAATACTTTCTTAATTATCTCCACAAATATTAATAGATTATGATATTTCCTCAAGATTTATATTATGAATATTCTTTTTGAAATTTACTTTAATTTTATCTTTATACTTATTTTCGAATTATAAAATATATATTTACTAGAGTTAGTTATTTATTTAAAATATATACAATAATTATATGATTTTATACATATATATATAACCGAAATTTTATATATAATTATACACTTAATTAGTTAAGTTTTTCTTTATATTAATATCACCATTTTATGTCACTTTCATAAAATTAGTGGTAGTAAAGATGAATACTTGGAACCTTTAATCTCTTAGTATTATTATTAGAGAGATGTGTATTAACTCTTTCCACCAAAATATATTTTTATAATTAACCATCTCTTCCACAACTTTATATATTCCTAAACCATTATTTCTTTTTAATTATAAATCCTTGTAACTATTTTCTTTTTCTATAAACATTTAGAAGAATACATTTTCCTACAATAATTATATTTTTCAAAGATGCATCTATATTAACTCATAAATATATTACAACATATACATCTATACATATATCTTTATATTAAATATATATACCTATGTATATTAGTGTTATATATATATATATTTATGTATACACGCACACGTATGTATATAGATTTTTACATATACACACACATATATATGTATATTAGTTGTGATATATATACCTAGATATAAACACATACACGTCCACATACATATATATATATATATACAAGGTAGTTATTAAGTCATGTGTATACATATATATCGACGTAGAAATGTATGGTACATATATTTATATTGTTGTAATATTTAGATATTTCTTCTCCTACATTTAATGAATTCTTCTACTTGGAACCATTTTATTGACTTAGATTTTGATTCATCCATATAGAGTAACACTTAAGAAGACCTAAGCTCCTTAGTTGGATGCACACATTAATTAGGAGGATGTATCTCATGATTGCTTCAATGTTTATTTACCTTATTAGCCCTATCTCACATGATAACTTCTATAAATAAGATGAAGCTCTTTTTCTTCTTCGCCCTCTCAAGAACCGTCCACTCTCTCTCTTTCTCCCTAAAATTTCCACTTTTGTTCCAAACACCACTTTCTTCTATTCTCTTACTCCAACAAGGTAGAAACTTCTCTTAATCCCATAAGTAGGGATGTTATTTTCACCCCGAGTAAAAGTTCTTGTTTAGGCATGCTTCAATCCTCTTGAGTAAAAGTTCTTGCCTAGCATGCTTCAATGCTCTTGGTTTAGTAGCTCGTCTATTTTGGAAGTGATTTTCATAAGTTGTTATGTCATGATTATCTTAGACATGATTCTTATGTTACATGCTATTTTCTTGAATAATTGTTAGTGGAGGCTAAGTAACACTTTCATACTAAGAGTTAATCTAGTTTATGCTTAATATGTGATTATTACTCTTGTTATGTAATCAAGATGCACCTTGTGAGCTTATTATGTGATTGTGTGATTGTATGCTTGATATGTGTGTTATTTTTAGAGGCTAAGTATCATGGAATTATGTGTGTAGGATTTTCATGAGATCTAGTAAATTAAAGTGGGTTCATGAAACTATAATTAGTTTTGTAAATAAAATTTTATAGATATATATGTTTATTTTTTAAGTAAAATCTTTATCCAAAACTATATGTCATTTTGGAAAATATATTAGTTTCAGGAAATGTTATTAGTTTTATGAAAAAAAATGAACTATATTAATTTTATGGAAATAAAGTAGCTTTGTGGAAAGGTATTACTTTTGTGAAAATATATTATTCTAATAAAAATATTTACTTAATAGATTCAAGTTTTGGAACATGTATTTATTAAAGTTTTATCAAGATATAGTTATTTTTAGCAAAATAAATTCAGTTTCAAACAAAGAAAAATCCCCTTTTTACTAAGATATATCTATATGTGCTTCTATATATACATACGCTATACGTACATATATTTATATATATATATATTTTTTTTTTAATTGGATCTTTTCATATATTTATATCTATGTTATATGTACATACATATATATATTTATATTTTAATTGAATCCCTCTTTTTTTTGGTTTTGTGTATAGTCTAACATAACATTTTGGTATAAATATGAATATATTATTATATTTAAGAGATTTTCTTATTTTACATTTAACAAAATTTTACAATACAGAAGCAAAGCTTCCAAAGATTGTGTTCTTATGTGAATAAATTGCAATTATGTAAAATGAGCCGAAATATGTCGAAGTGGTGCCAGGACATACCAAAGGGGTAGCCGGCTGTAAGAGTTCTCACTCCTTCCATCTCTTAATCCCCCTTTGTGTAGGTGGAGTGTTCTACATAAGATAGCGGGTCGTAGGAAAAATTTGGCATAATGCCCGAGTACGACCACCAGAGAATAAGGTAGGGAATTGGTGGAATTTTGAGTATAAGGTAGGAAGTGATATATATATATATATATAAATCAACCAGGAGACATAAGGGTCATTGATAGGTGATGAGAAAGGTAGCAAAATGTAAAAAATATATGTTTACGTGCAAATCACACACACGAGCACCTTATGTGATTAAGTGATGTTTCTACTTAACTCTATATTGATTGTGGGATATATGATTATTTTAGATGGAAACGAGGCCACAACAAAGGAGTTAGAAGAAGAAGAACCCTTTGAGGCTTTTTACTAGAAGAGTTATTATTAATATTCCGCTGCGTATTTTGTATTTCGTATTTTATTACCTCATGATATACTTCAATGATGTTTTACATAAACTCTTTCATGTAATGTAAATACAATGAAGTTTTGTATATATGTTGTAAATAAAATGTACTTGGGTCGTTACAAGGCACAACTAAGAGCATGTTCCAAATTATCGAAATCATATGATCACTCAAAGTTACAGTCATAGATTTCACATTAACCATTTGAAACTCCATGAACTTGGAAATATAACACTTTTCGAGCATTAGCTCTTAGTATTATAATTCTTGTCCACCATGTTCCAAACTTCAAATAGAATATCTGACTACATGATCATTCTAACCTACGGACTAGGTTCATACCAAAGGTTATTCTAACTATTTTATCCAGTACTAGTCTAACTACCAGAATCAAGATATGAGCTTTTCCATACCAGATTTTCCTTTGTTGTTACCAACATTTGAAAATCTATACGTAACCCTTATTAGGCATTGGTACCAACTTTTTCTTTTGGAATCCAATATCCATTTGGAATCAACACTGGAACTTACACTAGAACATATGCTGGAATGGTATTAATACATAAAGATCTAGAACGATAGGAGTGGTATCAGAATCTATAGTATCAGAACTCATAACGACAAAATAACATTATATATATAGCATAGAATATTTCATTAAGATTGTTGGAATTTCAGATGACTAGGGTAATCTCAGGGCACTATATATAAAACATATCAAACATGGTTTCACCAACTAGAAAAGTGACAAATAGAATCAATGCATGCCAGATCTATATATAAGTCTAGATATGGTTTCAGATCAGTACCATGTCTTGTTTCCAAACTTGGATATCACACTAGAAACATGTATGATTTCTATCATAAAACATATATATAGTCCACATTAGTAATGTACAAATGTAACTAATACCAGCTTTAAGATAATTAAACAAAGAACCAATTTAAAAATTTATCTTTTTCGGTAATTGGTATTGGAAAATGTCATTCCAGACATTGGCAAATGTCTTTCTAGTAACTTGTTTCAATGACTGAATCATCAACTTTGCCGACTTGCCTTAAAGAAATATTGACCCCACTATCCAATTCGTTGGGACACAAAAATTCCTTATAGGATAAGAAATATTGACCCCACTATCCAATTCGTTGGGACACAACTACACAAGAATATTACTTTGAAAACTAATCAACTCTTTATAAGTCTATACAAGTGCTTCGATCCATGACACTTATATTCAAGTGAAGGTATGAACTACTAGACTCGAATCGAGACATAAACACAAAGTGGAAAAGTACAAGCTATGATGTTTACTCACAAAGATCTTAGGTGTGTACTCAAAGAACAGAATTCTCACAAAGATCTCATAGAGATTTTCATCTCATGTCAAAGTCACTCCCATCTCTGCATCTTCTCGAAGTCTTATACTATTTATAGGGAGCATAGAATCTAATGCATAAAAGGTACCTTTAATGCATTAATTTGGTAAATCAAAACTAACTATAATAACTAGAAACATTCCAGTGGATTCTGTATCTTAATTCCAATTTCATCCGAAGCCACTCGTATAACTTGCAGCAATGGTTAGTAACGGTCTAGGTAACAACCTGAAATGTACCAGTCAAAATAGTTGTTTCTATGATTAACAGTAGCAATAAATGGCACATAAATATCTTGCAACGACTCAATTCAACTTGAATTTTGAATTCAAACCGAGTTCCAGAGCAAGTTTCAGACAAAGTTTCAGCAAAAGGATAAGACTAAGACAATTTGTCCTGTGCGAAACTTAGTTGATATTTTGGCACGTAATCAACACATAACCATATAAATACATTAATTGTCTTAGTTGAACATCCAATGTGGGATATAACATAACCTACAAATATTTATCTTTATGCTTTACTTATATATGGGCTTTATTCAATGGATTCAACCATAAATGACATCCTTCCATCCTTGAATAAAAACACCCGCAAATACTGACATATAAATATGCCCTTTCCAACAAAATGATTCTCCAAAATTACAATGATACTCTATCAATTTAAAATGATTCTCTAATATCTACCCTCAATTTGAATGGAGGGGACGAACTTGTAGATTGGAGATAATTTTCTTAAATCTTGAAGAGGACAATGACTTAGTGAAAATATTAGCAAATTGGTGTGAGGTTACAATATGTTGCACCTTTAAATATCTCCCAAGGTAATTTTCTCATGAAAAGAGTGGAAATCAATGCCAACATGCTTAATGCTTGAGTGCATAACACGATTTTTGGCAAAATACATAGCACTTATATCATCATAATGAGAAATAGCTGGAATTTTTAAGAACACGTCTAAGTTATGCAGTTGCTTTTGAGTCCATCTAACCTTGGCTGCAACAGTGGATAGTGCATAATATTTAGCTTTGGCACTTGATCATGTCGTTGTTGTTTGCTTCTTAGCAAACCAAGAAATAAGATTATCACCCAAGAATATGCAATATCCTATGGTAGAGTGATGTATAGTTTGACAACCTCCCAATTAGAATTGGAGTAAAGAGATAAATTGAGAATGGATGATTCGGAAAGTTGTAATCCATGGTGAGAAGTACAACAAAAGAAAACAATGAGTTTGTTTTGCTAGCTATAAATGAAATTGTCATGAAGCTTGAGGAAATTGAGAGGCAACATTGAGGGCACTCCGAGGCAGTGTGATTGAAATTCTTGCAAAGTTGACATTGAGTGGAGGGGCGAAAGTTGGGCAATAATGAAGACTTGCCAAGAATTCCAGAAGGTGGCGACTGAGGGGCAGGTTTAGGGGACTAATTGTAATATTGGGCAAGGCCTTGTGGTGAGTGGAATGACTAATAGAGGGTTCACGAACCCGGCCTTTAAAAATTGATTTATTGCAACCTCTATTATTTTGGGACATATCATGCCCCTGAGAAGTAGGAGATGAGGAACTTGCACCACGTTGAAAGTTTGAGGTGGTTGTAATGATAGCAGTAGAATTGAGAGTTTTATCCAAAAACACTACTTTAATGTGTTCTTCTGAACCCACAAGAAATGATATATATATATATAGAGAGAGAGAGAGAGAGAGAGTAGTGTATTTTAATTTATATATTTGTTTATTTTAAAGAAATTTGAAATTGTTATCACCAATTTGTCAAGTATGAAGTCTATTGTTTTATTAAATTTAAATTTACAATTTTTTTTTTAATGGTAGTAAACTACACACACACACACACATACACACGGAATCCATTCTAAATTTATTCTGAGTACATATTGCAATTGCTTAGTGGTAAAAATCTTTAAGTAACATGGTTGAGAACTTTATAAAGCTTGAGGACTAAATTATAAACTCAACCTAACCATAAAGACCATAGTGCAAATTTTTAAAGAGGATAAACAAAGTGGAATAAAAGAAAAAGAACAAGACCATGCTAGGATCAATACATGGGACTTTTTTCAAATATGACCGGAAAAGGTGGATTGTTTGAAATTATGACCCAAAAAAAAACTGATTATCAAAGTGACATAATTCGCCATAAACCCAGGCGATTTTTTTTAAATTTCGCCGTCTACTTTGGTGAATTATTAAAAAATAAGTATTTATATATTTTGGCCAATATATTGTCGGATTTAAAAAATGACAAATATGACTCGCCTAAACGTTAGGCGAGTTATTAAAAAAAAAATTGGAAAATTAAACTCGCCTTAGCTTAAGGCGAGTTTAAAAAAAATAAATAAATAAAATGAAACTCGCCTACGTTTCAGGCGAGTTAATTGAAAAAAAAAAAACCGAAAATCAATCTCGCCTTAATAGATGGCGAGAAATGAAGCGAAATCGCCTGGTTGGTCAGCGCAAGTGTCATCTCCCCGTGCTTTGGCCACCCCACCCTTGCATGCCTGAAATTTGTCGTTTTTATTTTTATTTTTTTTCCGTTCAAATATTGCTTTTTAAAGCCAATAAGTCCGAAATTCATTGTTATTCACTTTCCCATCTACGCGAAGTGTTAAGATAAAATTCCTCTTATTCTTACTCAGTGATTTGTTTTGTTTGTGTTAGATTTTGTGTTTGTTTATAATTGTTTATTTATTTTGTTTGTTTTCAGTTTAAAATTCTGAAGATTTTGGCAAATAGAATAAGGTACGTATTATTGTTTTTTGTTTATAATTTTTTTATAAGTCATTTTATTTAATATCATTGTGTTATGTAATATATTATGATGCATAAATATTATTATTTATTTGCTTTATTATGTGGTAGAATTAATTTTAAAATAATTATTATAAAGTATGATGTTTTTATGTTAAATTTTTTATTGAAATTATGGAAATATATGTAATGTAAGATGTTTAAGAAAATTTTGAGTTAAAGAGTGAGATATTATAATTTTTGTAAGATGTATAATTTTATATTGTAATTTGATTATAATTTGTGAAAATGATTATTTGTTCCAAATTTGTGAAAATATATTATATTTTTGTAAGATGTTAAGGAATTATAAAGTGAGATGTTTTAAAAGTTATTGAAGTTTGAAAAACTATTTTAGCCAAAAAAAAAACTTTAATTGCATAAGAAAAAAAAACAAAATTAATTGCAAAAAATCGCCACACTTTGTGGCGTTTTTAAAAAATTAATTTTTACAAAACCGAAAAATTATTTTTTTTTCCAGCATTTTGATCTCGCCTAGTGTACTAGGCGATTTTAACATTTATTATTTTTTTTTTCAGTACCTTGATCTCACCTAGTGTAAGGGCGATTTTATAAAAAAAAAAAATTTATTTGAACTCACCTAAAACATAGGCGACTTTTTAATTTTTTCATTTTTTTTTTCAAAATTAAAACTCGCCGTCAATTAATTTATTTTTTATTAATATTTTATTTAACCCGCCTAGGAGAGTGGCGACTTTTGAAACATTCGCCAGCCACTTGTGCGAATTAAGTTAGATTTCACATCAGAATATTTTTCGGGTCAAAATGTTAAACATTGTACCTTTTCGTGTCAATTTTAAAAAAAGTTCCAATACATGTATGCCCAAGTCTACTTATGTGTGGCACCAAATGACACCTCATTCTAACAAATTATAACATGAGAAGTGTATTGCATATGTACACATCAACTTTATCAAGAAACACTATTCACTATTTTGTCTTAGGCTTTAGTATGCGACCTCTTTCTCCATTCACTTTTGTTGCTATTTCATATATGGAAGATGATTAGTTTTGTTTAACTCTAGAACTAAAACATAAATAGACTCTAGTATGTCCAATTATACTGACTCAGTGTATAATTCATTTTGTATATGTAGCTAATTGATTTATTCAATTAGAACATTCTGTCAGAAACAATAAAATAGAATATCCAAAAACTTTATATTCTCGTGGGTGGATTTATTCGATAATATAAATACAATGCAATAACAGTTTACAGTACAAACACTATAGCCAAAAGCAAATCAAAGAACGCCGTAAACAAATAAATAAACAACAAAGTTCAGTAAACTTATCAGTATTTATTTGAGAAAGCACGACTGAATCACCGGGTTGAGCCGGTTTGCCTTAAAGAAATATTCGCCCCACTAACTGATGCGATGGGCCTGCGATACTCCTTCCAGGGATAAGACAGTCCAGAGGTTCGTTCCAAGCCGCACTGCTACGTTGAACCTCACTTCGAAAGCTAAACAGCTCTAGAGATTGTGTATGCAACTGAAAACACACACTCAAAAGCTAAACACCGTATACACTCTTAAGACTCTGAAATTTTTTAAAGTAGTATACTTGCTATTTTTATCTTTTCTCTTGTCTTGCTTTTTTCGTTCTGTGTGTTTTGCAGGGAACCAGGAGGCAGCTATATATAGGGGGAGGAGACAGCCATAATAAATTCTGGCACATTAATGCATGGTTGAAACCGCCTGAATGCTAATGGACACGCAATGTACTTGGACTAAAAACAGAGCACATTCGAAAACGTGTTTGTTTGACCAGGTAACGTGTCTGGCGGTTTCAAACCGCGTTAATTAAATATAGTAACGGAATTCGAAATTCAGATTTTGAATAAAACCGTTACACCAAGGGTAATTCAGTAAAAATTAAGCCCGAGACAATTCGCCCAAACGCCCGCACCCGCACTTGGTCCTTGGACCGTGGCTCGTGGCTCGTGGCCGTGGCCGGAGCCGGGTCGGGTCAGGTGGGAGCACGCGTGTGGGGTCTGCCCATATGCGGTACTTAGTTGTTTAGTTTACACTATAACAACACTTAATCACATAAATACTAGCATTGTCAAGGCTAAATATCCGATGTGGGATATTTTACACAGCTCTATTTACACAAAGATAATATTTTCCTTGGGCTTTATCTATGGATTACCATTCGAAATGGTTCAATCCTAGATTACCCCTTGAAAACATCATCTTATTAAGCCCATTTCCAACACATTCATCTAGTGACTATTATTTATGGTTAATTATCAACAATATTTGTTGGTGTTATGATTTTATCGGTTGATAATAATTAATTAAGAATTTAGAATAGTTAGCAGATATATATATATATATGTATTCTTTTAATGAGATATAATTTATATATTGAAATTTGTGGTTAAATTGGTGATACAGGTTAGTATTTGGTTAATTTATTTGGGTCCTTAATTTTTCAAACAAATAGCAAGATCTAGTTGATGGCCTCTTATGTGTACATGTATATATCTCTTAATCTGTACGCTGAGCCATGGTTGAACATGAGTAGTAAAAGAAATAGAAATTGGTTTTATAGGTATTGGGTGTGTGTATTGGGCGCATGCATTCCACTTATTTAACTTTTCTTGCTAATATAATTTGATATAGGAATAATGGTGATTGTACAGTAAGGTATAGGTGATTATCCATCGGAGAAGTGAACAAGTTCCTAGAATAGATAATTCTCTTAGAAACTCGTTTTAGGTGAGTATCGTAACATGCTTTTAATAATGGTACCTTCCGGTTTGAACCACTATCTAGTTAACCAACTTATGTCATCACAGGAACAAATGGACATATGCCTTGAATTTGAACCTTGGTTGTGATGACGTCTATTGGAAACAACACATTACTTCGAGCTTAGCAATCTTCAGGGGTGACACGTTAATGGCCATGTGTCCTGATCCTGTTTCATGAATATTTTTTCAAGGAGTAACCCGTCTCCTCTAATCGCGGCCACACGATAATATTCTTTAGTTGGGCATCTTCCAAAGATGTACTGCTCACATCTCGTCACTTAAGACCTCGAACCCATTCAGAGCATGGCTCTTATTATACTAGCACTAATACAGCACCTTCCAGGCATACCAGAGGATAGACTTCAAGTACATAGTACCAGTCTAACTTTAGGTGCCAACGTTTATACCCGACAGCTTGTTTATACCACATTGAACCTTCCTTGTGGGATCTCCACTTGGTAGGTTGGGTTGCTACTATCGGTGTAAACTCAATGGGTTACAAGTCCCATTCTCAACCTGGCTTTTTGGAATGAGTTAAACTCAAGTCCTTTCGTCAAAAAATCAGCCACATTGTCTTTGGTACCAACAAAATCAATGGCTACGATTCTTTCAGACACTATCTCCCTTATAGACTTTAGTCTAACTTGGATGTGTCTCTTAGTCTTTTGATTATACTTGGAACATCGTATTTTTGCAATTGTGGTTTGATTATCACAATGCAAGGCAATGGCAGCGACAGGTTTACCCACAATGGGTAACCCACATAACAGCCCATGCAGCCACTCAGCCTCAGTTCCAGTAGTATCTAAAGCACACAACTCAGCCTCAAATGTAGATCCAGTTAAGATAGTCTGTTTTGCAGACTTCCAGGAGACAGCGCCTCCACTCAGAGTAAATACATACCCTGTACATCCATTACTCCCGGAGTTTTGGACAATCCAACTTGCATCACTAAACCCCTCAAGAACTTCAGGGAATTTCCCGTAATGCAGTCCAAGGGAACTTGTACCTTTAAGGTACCTCATTACCCTATCCAAGGCCTCCCAATGAGTACGATCAGGACAGCTCGTATATCTAGCCAACTTAGAGACCGCAAATGAAATATCTGGTCTCGTACCATTCGCTAAATAGTGCAAGCTTCCAATCACTTGAGAATATCTTAATTGAGACACTGGAGTACCAGACTTATTCTTGAAAAGAGTCACAGAAGGATCATAAGGCGTATTCAAGATTCTACCGTTAGTATAACCAAATTTCTCAATTATCTTCTCAACATAATGAGATTGAGAAATCGTTATACCCTCAGTTGACCGAATCAACTTGAGTCCTAGAATCACACTAACTTCACCCATGTCCTTCATTTCAAACTTATTTTTCAAGAATTCTTTCGTCTCATTAATAATCTCAAGATTTGACCCTATTAATAATATATCATCCACATAAAGGCATAAAACAATACATGAATCACCATTTATTTTGCAGTATACACACTTATCATTATCATTTACAATAAAGCCAAAGTTCAATATAGTCTTATCAAACTTTTCATGCCACTGTTTAGGCGCTTGTTTCAACCCATAAAGAGATTTGACAAGCTTACAGACTTTGTTTTCACTCCCGACAGCTACAAACCCCTCTGGTTGTTCCATATATATCTCTTCTTCTAGATCACCATACAGAAAGGCTGTTTTCACATCCATCTGATGGATAGAGAAGTTATATATAGAAGCCAGTGCAATCAGCACGCGGATTGTAGTTAGTCGAGCGACAGGGGAATATGTATCAAAGTAGTCAATCCCCTCTTTTTGCCTAAACCCTTTGGCAACCAATCTGGCTTTATACTTATCAATAGTACCATCAGCTTTCAATTTCTTCTTAAAGATCCATTTATATCCAATCGTAGCACATCCTGGTGATAAATCGACTAGTTCCCATGTCCCGTTGGAGACAATGGAGTCAATTTCACTTTTGATAGCCACTTTCCAATACTTAGCCTCAGGAGAAGCCATAGCATCTTTGAAAGTCACAGGATCATCTTTGATACTGTAGGTGACAAAGTCACTTCCAAAATCTTTAGCGATCCTGGCTCGCTTACTACGGCGAGGTTCATTAGCCTCATCAAAAGTAGAACCAGAACTACTTGGATTTACCCCCCCATTTGTCATCCTTTCCACATGTTCAGGAATGGAACCAGACTCGAGGGCAGAATCTAAAGTCGAAACATCTTCAGGTATTCCTTGTTTTAGAGGGAATACATTTTCGAAGAATGTAGCGTCACGTAATTCGACTATTGTGTTAACTTCTATGCCAGAAATCTCAGATTTAATGACTAAGAATCTCATGGCATAACTTGTTTCCACATAGCCCAAAAAGACTGCATCAACAGTTTTTGGACCAAGCTTCTTCCGTTTGTGTTCAGGGACTAAGACTTTTGCAAGACAGCCCCACACAAGGAAATATTTTAGGCTCGATTTTCTGCCTTTCCAGAATTCAAATGGAGTGCGTTCTTTATGTTTTAGAGGTACTCTATTCAGAATATGGCAAGCCGTATTCAAAGCCTCTCCCCACATATATTTCGGCAATCCAGAATTCAAAAGCAGACTGTTAATCATGTCTTTAAATGTTCTATTTTTACGTTCTGCTACACCATTCGAGGAAGGTGAATATGGAGGAGTCTCTTCATGAATAATACCAAACTTTTGGCAATATTCAACAAATGAGTTCGATTCATATTCACGACCTCTATCTGATCGTACTCTTTTAAGTTTCTTGCCAGTTTGATTTTCAGCTTCATTCTTAAAAATGATAAACTTTTCAAGTGCTTCATCTTTATGTTTTATTAAATAAACATAACAGTATTTACTACAATCATCTATAAAGGTGATAAAGTATCTATTTCGGTCTCGTGTTAAGACCCCATTGAACTCACAAATATCTGTGTGTACTAAATCAAGTATTTCTGTATCCCTTTCACTTGTTTGATAAGGTTTTCTTACTTGTTTAGCTTCTACACACACTTGACATTTGTGATTTTGTCCAATGTCATGCGTTGGAATCAGATTTAAATTCATCATTCTTTTAATAGAACCAAAATTTAAATGACCTAACCGTGCATGCCAAACAGTGAAATTTTCTATATTATTAATAACAACAGAATTATAAAAATTTGAACTATTGGAACTAGAAACACTAGCATACTCAATCCGTACTTTAAATAAACCTTCAGATAAATAGCCTTTGCCAATAAAAGTTCCGTAATGTAAAATTACAACTTTATTCAACTTAAAAGAAAGCTCACAACCCTCTTTGACTAACATTGAACCACTAATTATATTCCGTCTAACAGAAGGGACGTGATGCACTCGTTGCAGAGATAGTGTGTGCCCTGAAGGAAACCTTAGGTCCACGCGTCCTATCCCAAGTACTTGTGCAGCACTTGCATTTCCCATCCTCACGAATTGTCCATCAATTGGCTGGTATGACACAAACAGAGACTTATCAGCACAAACGTGCACATTTGCTCCCGTATCAATGAGCCAATCGAATGGTTCATAAATAGTCAAAAGTTTGGGTTCAAAAGAAACAAACCCGTCAACGTGTCCATGAGAACTAGCAATGCCAGCCTCAACCATGTTGACTACTGGTCCTAAGGGTTTTGGTTTGGTCTTTTCTTTTCTAGCCTTGTTGGGACAATCCTTGGCATAATGACCAACCTGTCCACAGGTCCAGCATGGTTTGTTTGCTTTTGGCTTTTTGGCTTTGGCTTTTCCTTTATCTATGGTTTTAGAATTCGGATTGACATTTTTCAGCTTAGGGTTTTTCTTTCCAATAGTCAAAACATTTACTTTTGACTGGAATTCAACTGGTACTATGTGTGTCTGATTCCTATGTTCCTCTTCTATACTTATGGAAATCATTAAATCATCGAGGGATAAGTTTCCTTTTTGATGTTTTAAAGACATTCCGAAATTTTCCCAGGATCTAGGAAATTTTTCAATAATTGCCATAACCATGAACTTTTCTGGAAGTTTCATTTCAGCGTCAGCAAGTGAATGTTCCAGATTAATCAGATCATGGGTTTGTTCAGACACTGACTTACCCTCAACCATTTGATACTTCAGGAATTTAGAAACAGAATACTTTTCGAGCCCTTGCTCCTCAGTATTGTATTTCTTATCCAATGCTTCCCAAAGTGACTTCGCAGTATAGGAGTCTGAGCAATAGACATCGAAGAGAACATTTGACAAACCTGACAAAATGATCCCTCTGCCTATTTGGTCTCGCTCAGTCCATATTGCGATTTCATTGGTCTTTGGGTCAGTATCAGTAGGTACAGGTTTATCGGTCTGAATTACAGACAAGAGCCCCTTCATTGTGAACCAAATCTTCATTCGTTGTTGCCAACGTTTAAAGAATTGGCCCGCAAATGGTTCAGGCAAACCGCTCAAGTCAATTTTAGAGAAATCAAATGAACCAGCAGTTGAACTTGGCGCCATTATAAATATATTAAACGAATAAACCCCGAATATTTCTTTAAGATTGTTAGAAACAATAAAACAGAATATCCAAAAACTTTATATTCTCGTGGGTGGATTTATTCGATAATATAAATACAATGCAATAACAGTTTACAGTACAAACACTATAGCCAAAAGCAAATCAAACAACGCCATAAACAAATAAACAAACAACAAAGTTCAGTAAACTTATCAGTATTTATTTGAGAAAGCACGACTGAATCACCGGGTTGAGCCGGTTTGCCTTAAAGAAATATTCGCCCCACTAACCGGTGCGATGGGCCTGCGATACTCCTTCCAGGATAAGATAGTCCAGAGGTTCGTTCCAACACCGTATACACTCTTAAGACTCTGAAATTTTTTAAAGTAGTATACTTGCTATTTTTATCTTTTCTCTTGTCTTGCTTTTTTCGTTCTGTGTGTTTCGCAGGGAACCAGGAGGCAGCTATATATAGGGGGAGGAGACAGCCAGAATAAATTCTGACACATTAATGCATGGTTGAAACCGCCTGAATGCTAACGGACACGCAATGTACCAGGACTAAAAACAGACCACATTCGAAAACGTGTTTGTTTGACTAGGTAACGTGTCTGGCGGTTTCAAACCGCGTTAATTAAATATAGTAACGGAATTCAAAATTCAGATTTTGAATAAAACCGTTACACCAGGGGTAATTCAGTAAAAATTAAGCCCGAGACAATTCGCCCAAGCGCCCGCACCCGCACTTGGTCCTTGGTCCGTGGTCCGTGGCTCGTGGCTCGTGGCCGGAGCCGGGTCGGGTGGGCGCGCGCGTGTGGGGTCTGCCCATATGCGGTACTTAGTTGTTTAGTTTACACTATAACAACACTTAACCACATAAATACTAGCATTGTCAAGGCTAAATATCCGATGTGGGATATTTTACACAGCTCTATTTACACAAAATAATATTTTCCTTGGGCTTTATCTATGGATTACCATTCGAAATGGTTCAATCCTAGATTACCCCTTGAAAACATCATCTTATTAAGCCCATTTCCAACACATTCATCTAGTGACTATTATTTATGGTTAATTATCAACAATATTTGTTGGTGTTATGATTTTATCGGTTGATAATAATTAATTAACAATATTTGTTGGTGATACAGGTTAGTATTTGGTTAATTTATTTGGGTCCTTAATTTTTCAAACAAATAGCAAGATCTAGTTGATGGCCTCTTATGTGTACATGTATATATCTCTTAATCTGTACGCTGAGCCATGGTTGAACATGAGTAGTAAAAGAAATAGAAATTGGTTTTATAGGTATTGGGTGTGTGTATTGGGCGCATGCATTCCACTTATTTAACTTTTCTTGCTAATATAATTTGATATAGGAATAATGGTGATTGTACAGTAAGGTATAGGTGATTATCCATCGGAGAAGTGAACAAGTTCCTAGAATAGATAATTCTCTTAGAAACTCGTTTTAGGTGAGTATCGTAATAAATTATGTGTTATTTTCAAAATGGTTGGAAGCTTATATATCATATAGTATTACATTTTTCCTATGTACAAACATCGATAATGAGAGAATGGTTGAAAATGACTATAAAATCTCAAATACGTGAGATCCCCTAGGAAGGTGGAGAGATCGAACTCTTATATATACGTCAGTATTTCAATCATTATTAAGCATCTCTTTGATTGGGTGTAGTACCTTATCTAGCCTTATAAATGTTTATTGCTATTTATATTAGTTGGGCATATATAGTACCATATCTTACCTATGCTAATGTTTGGCATTAAGCATAATCATTCATATAATTACTTTTTCTGGGCCCACCACAGCATGGGGTCATAGGTAATCCTTTTGGCATGTGCATGGGCATGCCAACATTATTAGCACAATCACTATTTGTATTTGGGCGAATTACACTGACTATCCCTGAAGTTTGGCTAATTTATGAAAACCCTCCTATTTTTTCAAAAATTACCAAAAACCCCCTAAGGTTTCAAAAATATTACAAACTTATTCGAATTTTCAAAAATACCCCTTCTCCTTTTTTGGGTGATTTACATTGACCACCCTGAGATTAGGTTAATTTACGAAAAACCTCCTGTGGTTTCAAAAATTATCAAAAACCCCCTGAGGTTATACTAATATTACAACTAGCACCTACTTAGGTTGACTTATCAACAATATTAATTCTTTTTTTTTTCCCTCTGTAATATTGTTATTATAAAATTTTCATGTAATAGATTTGAAAAAGAAATGTGATTATTTATTCAAATAAATATTCTGAATTTAATGCATTAAATGTATCTACCAACACATCAAGTATGTTATATTATCACTAATACGGAGTAAATTTTAAGAGAAATGAGTTAGAGTCCTCAAGCTAAATAAAGTTTTCAAGTGCATTATCGAATTTCAATTTTTTATTTCAATCAATGTTTATATTTCTCATTTCACATAATATATATGTACGATGCATATAATTATATTTTTCTCAAATATAAAGTTAGCACATATTACGTATATTTAGTATAAATTCATAACATTAAATTCGGAATATTTATTTGAATAAGTAATCACATTTTTTTTCCAAATCTATTAAATGAAAATTTTATGATAACAATATTACAGGGGAAAAAAAAAGAATTAATATTGTTGATAAGTCAACCTAAGTAGGTGCTAGTTGTAATATTAGTATAACCTCAGGGGGTTTTTGGTAGTTTTTGAAACTATAGGGGGTTTATCGTAAATTAGCCTAATCTTAGGGTGGTCAATGTAAATCACCCAAAAAAGGAGAAGGGGTATTTTCGAAAATTTGAATAAGTTTGTAATATTTTTGAAACCTTAGGGGGTTTTTGGTAATTTTGAAAAATTAGGGGGTTTTTCGTAAATCAGCCAAACCTCAGGGGTGGTCAGTATAATTTTTCATTTGTATTTGGTGGTTAAGGTAGCAATTGATGATCAGGGGCCATAAGGAGGTGGTTATCAATGGTTATCACTGAGTTGACATTGTATCCTTTATTATAATGTCTATCATCCACATTCATTTTCACAAATTTATCATATGTAAACTTGTTAACTTTTATAATTTTGAAAGCAATTGCATTGAGTACTTAGCAAACTCACCAAGCGTTTTGCTTATGATTTAAAATCTTCCACCTTAGGTTGTCAAAGTAGTAGATACAGTGCAAAGTAAGTATCATAAAGAGATTTGGAAGTTGATTTTGAGTTGACCTCGAAGAAAGTGAAAGTTACAATTGGAAGCTAAAAATTTGAGATTAGATATTAGTGTATTTCATTTTGGTGCCTGATCAAGGAGTATACATGTCAAGAGTTGATTAGTTAGTAGATAAAATACCTTTTATACTTAAAAATTTGTTAAATGGGTTATATTTCAAGCTAAATGTTACAATTGATTTTTTTTTTTTTTTTTGATAGTGTTACAATTCTTCTTCGGTAAGTAGTAATGGGTGAAAAGCCATAACAGATGGAAAAGGACATGACGAAGACACATGATCGAGGAACAACTTTTCCAGTGTGTTTATGCCTCTATTGAAGTTTTACAATCAAGTTAAGAAGAAGTGTTGTGAAAACAAATTGAGATAAGGTGGCATTAATCCAACTCAAGATAGTAGTGTCACAATGAATCCACAATTTATGTTGTGAATGGCAAGCAGGAGGACAAGGCACACTTTCCTCAACAAAGACCAAAGAATCTTTGACTGCGAAGAAAAGTAACAAATTTTTTCTTCCATGTGAGATAAATGTTTAATGTTGGAGACATTGGGAGGTTGTTAAGGCAAAGCAAGGGAAAGATCAATACCAAAGGTGGTGGTAGAGTGCCTCAAAGAATAGGTGTCATCAGAGGGAAGGCCATTGAGAATAAGGTGAATGTAGGGGTGAACAAAAGAATGAACATGAGACCTAGGATCTTGAGGTGTACCAATACCATGAGAAGAACTGAAGCTGAGCAATCCTACTGTGTTGTTGTCCTAGAATTTATAGATTTAGAACAAGTACATATACAAGAAAACATAACTATTCATAATGATTCTCTGCTGACTACATTCAAACTGTAAGTAAAACATATCAATTATGATTTGCATTTTAATTACAATGGTAATCAATTTAAAATGATTTTTTTTAAATAACAAAGATACTCTTATCAATTTAAAATCATTCTCTAAAATTACAATGATACTCTAGTGATTTAAAATGATTCTCTAATAGACTCCAACAAAAGAGTCAGTAAAATGATTGCCAAGATTTGAGAGCCAACCTACGACATAGAGAACAACTTCCTTGCCTTATCTGTAACAACCTGGTAATATTTTATTTACGGCCAATTACATCTACCTCCCCTGAAGTTTGGTAAAATTATAATTTAACCCATATTTTTTTGTAAATTACAATAAGCCCCCCCATGGTATATTCCATCTAACAATTTACCCCAGCCGTTTAGGACCGTTATGGTTCCGTTAGTTTTTGTATGTAAAGTTTCGATAGTACCCAAGTTCCGATAGTTGTATGTTATGTATTACATCTTTGTAGAGCTAAAAGTAATAATATTAAAAAAAATTGCTCCCTTTTTAAGAGTTAAAAATGATGGGTAGGTGGGAAGAGAGAGAGATCTAAATACATACATATGCAATTATATACACATTCAAGTTGAGAAATCCTACACTATCAATTCATCCTAACTCACTCATTTCTTCTCTAAATCCAATACTAGAAAAACAGCTAACAGCCACGGATTTTAGCCACGGAAAAAATTCGTGCCTAATCCGTGGCTATTAGCCACGGATTAGACAAAGATTAACCACGGATTTTAAAAAAATGATAAAAAAAACTTAGCCACGGATTGGCCGTGGCTAAATTAGCCACGGCCTGGCCGTAGCTATTTTTGGTGGTCAAAATTGGCGCGAAATTTGCCCCGAATTTTGAGCTACGGATTAGCCACGGCCAGGCCGTGGCTATTAGCTACATCCTTATATTTTCTAGAATTTTGTGGCCAAATTGGCCTGACCGTGGCTAATGCCCGTGGCTAGAAATTGGTGGCCATTAGCCATGGCTAGGCTGTGGCTAATCCGTGGCTGAGTAAGGCCGTGGCTAAATGGTTGTGGCTAATGTTAGCCACGCCACTTTTAGCCATTGATAAAATTCGTGGCTAATATGTGGCTAATTTTCTGGGCCACGGATTTTTGTTAAAATCCGAGGCTAAATCTGTTTTTTCTAGTAGTGATCGCGCAAGTTGTACGTCAAAATCAATCACCACGATAAGAGGAACACGTTGGCAGTGGTATTTTTGGGTTTCGCTGGACGATGGAGGAGCGACGGCGGTGGCTGCAGCTGCGACGAAGTGGTGGTGAGTTTCTGTTTTCCTATAGTTTTTTGGTAAACTTGAAGCGAGTCTTAAACTTTTTGACACGGAAAACACATTGGTGAGGTCAATTTTTGGCTAAGGTCGATGGAGGCGGCATAATTGAGGCTAAGAGTTGGTTTTATACATTTTTCGTCAATCACTTGTAATTATTACATACCATAGGGGGTTTATTGTAATATATACAAAAATGTGGGTTAAATTGTAATTTTGCCAAACCTCAGGGGAGGTAGATGTAATTTGCCCTATGTAATATTACCAAAAAATAAAGGACAAAACGGACTTTATATATTTTTCATCCATCACAGGAGGTTTAGTGTAATTTACAAAAAAATGCGGGTTAAATTGTAATTTCTTCAAACCTTAAGGGAGGTAGATATAATTTGCCCTATTTTATTATTTGAATTTTGTGATAAGCGTGTCAGGATTATTTTAAATATGTGAATTTTAGGCACGCATTAGGGTAATGTGAATTATGATGCATACATTTGAAAAATATGATCATTTCTTTATTATTAGTGAAATTATAAACTTATGAATTCTTATTAATTTTCAAAAAATCATTATCTCTTTATTTTTCCCACAAGTGTAATATATTGTTGTTAGTTTTATTATTGTTATTATTGTTTTCAAGATTCAAATCATGAATTTAATTTTATTTTACATTTATTTTCAAGAAAATATATATAGATATACTTGTTTTCAAATTAGAAAATATACATCTACTAGATTTATTTATTTAATTAACATTTCTAAAATATTATTATTATTATTTTTAAGTGGCCAAAATTACACATAAATAATTATACATATAATTAGTTAAATATTTCTTCCATTATATTAATTTAACCATTTTATGTCACTTTCATAAAATTAGTGGTAATAAAGATGAATACTTGGAACCTTTAATCTCTTAGTATTATTATTAGAGAGATGTGTATTAACCTTTTGCCACCAAAATATAGTTATATATTTAGCCATCTCTTCTAGAACTATAATATATATATATATATATATAAACTTTCCTAAAACCATTAAATCTTTTCAATTATTTCCTTTCATAAATATTTAGAAAATTACCTTTCCCTAGAAAATTATATTTTTCAAAAGATGTATTTCTATTCTTATTTCAAAAATTGAATAATTAAATATTCTAGACTATTATTTCTTGTATATGTATAATTTCTGGATTGAGAAATTAATTTCCATAATTTTCGAATTTGTCTCAAATAAATTATAATTTCCAAATTAAATTATAATTTTCGAATTTTATAAATTTAACAATACATTTTTTGAATTTTCTGAATACATATATATATTTTTTGGATTTTATAAATATACCTATATAAATTATAGATTTGATTTTATATTAGTTATTATTTTCAAGGAAATCTCCTCTAATACATAATTATTCATGTATGGTTATTTATTTAGCATATGAATCACATAGTAAACACCAAGACTTAAATAGTCTTCCACATAAGGAGGAAAGGTGGAAGATTTCATTAATTAGCCAACTTAGGCGTATAATTGCATTTATTAGTAAATTAACATTAATCATTTAATATTCTATTTCTTCCCTTCAATTCTATAAAATAAGACCACAAACCCATCCCTTTTTCCCCTCTCAAAAACCATCCAGTCTCTCTCTTTCACCCTAAAATTTCCACTTTTGTTCCAAATACCATTTTCTTCTATTCTCTTACTCCAAAAAGGTTGAAACCTCTCTTAATTCCATAAGTAGGAATGTTATTTTCACCTTGAGTAAACTTTCTTGTTTAGGCATACTTTAATGCTCTTGAGTAAAAGTTCTTGCTAAAAGCATGCTTCAATGTTCTTGAGTAAAAGTTCATGCCAAACATGCTTCACTACTCTTGGTTTCATAGCTAGTTATTTTTGAAGTGATTTCCTAAAGTGTTACTTTATGGTTAACTTAGATATAGTTATTATGATCCATGTTGTTCCAAGATTTCTTGCTAGTAGAGGCTAAATCATACTTTTCATGCTAAAATTGTGATTATAATAGGAAACATGTGCTCATTACTCACATAATCATTACTCTAATTATGTGATCAATATGCATGCTTAGGGGCTTATTATGTGATTATTTTCTTGGTATATGTTTCATAAGCATGAGTTAAGATTCATGAAAATATGTGTGTAGTTTAGATTAAAATGGTTTCATGAAAATATATTTGGTCTTGTAAAGGAAAGTTTATAAACATATATTTACTTGGTTATGTGTAGCTTTGAAACATAACAGTTTCATGGAACTAGATGAGTTATATTAATTTTGGGAAAATATATTGGAATAATTGTTCAATAAAACTATAGTTTTTTTTAACTATATTAATTTTATGAAAATAAAGCATTTTATAAAAATTATGTGTTTTATGGAGAGATATTAGTTTTGTGAAATCATATTATTTTTCATAAAAATATTTACTCTATAAAATTCAATTTAAAATAAGGCAAAATCCCTCTTTTACCAAGATATGTCATGTGTCCCTATATATACATATTCTATACGTGCATTTCCATAGATTTCAATTGCATCTTTTCATATACTTATATATATATATATATATTATACGTGCATACATACATACGTATAATATATATATACACGTATAATATATATATATATATATATATGTTTTCATTGTATTTTTTTAAAGTCTAAACTTAATATTTTATAAATAAACAAATTTATACATAAACAAATATAAATTTATTAAAATAAGTTTATAGAAATATATTGTTATATTTAAAATCTTTAATTATTTTGCATTCAATGAAATTTTGTAATATGTTGAAATATGGAAGCAGGACTTCCAAGGATTATGTTCTATGTGAATAAATTGCAATCATGTGAAATGAGCCCAAATATGTCGGAGTGGTTTGGGTGAGTCCCGCCAAAACATACCGATGGGGTAGCCGACTGTAAGAGTTTTCACTCCCTTCATCTCCTAATCCCCCATTGTGTAGATGGAGTGCTATACATAAGAGAGCGGGTCGTAGGAAAAGTTGGCGTAATACCCGGGATATGACCACCGGAGAATAAGGTAGGGAATTGGTGGAACTTGGAGTATAAGATAAGAAGTGATATATATATATATATATATATATATATGTATGTAAATCAACCAAGAGGCATAAAGGTCACTGATAGGTGACAAGAAAGGAAGAAAAATGTGAAAACTACATGTTTATGTGCAAATTACACACACGAACATCTTATGTGATTAAGTGATGTTTCTACTCAACTCTATGTTGATTGTGGATTACATGACTCTTTTAGATGGAATCGAGGTCACCACTGATGAGGTGGGGAAAGAGGAGCATTTTGAGGCCTTTTGTTAGAAGAATAGTTGTTATCATGCTGCTACGTGTTTCATTGTGCTAGGTTGCATTTTGTCTTTCTCCAGGATGTGTGTAGATGCTATTTTGGTTAAACTCGTGGTTGTTTGTAAACGCTAGAAAATTGTGTATGTAGTTTTGCATATATTTGGTGAATAAAGTATACGTTACTGGGGGTCGTTACATTCTCGTTGCTAAGGTAGCCTCGAGGAGGTTAAGGAACTTAAGAAACCTATTCAAAAGGACATGTAGCATCTTCAACCAAATGGTCACTACTTATAAAGTGGGTTCCCCCATTTTGGATATCAAGAAGAAGCTCACAAGGCTTGTCGCGGGCTTGCAAAGTTACGAAATGAAGTCAATCAATGATCACTGCAAGAACGTATCCCTGTAGAAAATTTGTTAACATGATAGATTTCATTGTAGATATAAAATATTCGCAACGAAAGTCTTTTCATATATAACTAAATCAACAAGTAACAATAGATGGATTTGTGACCAACAAAGTTTGTCACAAAACTATATTTTCTGACAAATTTCATTAAATTTATACTAGATTGTTCCTTTAGTGAAAGGGTTCTTTCTTGCAATGGATGATCCTATCAAAAAAGGTATAGCTTCTAAGAATGTGATGATTTGCGATTTGAGGCGGTCTTATTCCCATGTTATCGAGGAGGATTTATCGTGTCTCAATCAGGACATTAAGATCGTAGTTACCCACTTAGTCGATGAGCAGATTGAGAGAGTCGGTTCTATTTATGGAATAGGAGGATTGGGAAAGATCACCATAGCTAGAAAGGTTTACGGGCATAGAGATGTGAGGTAGCATTTCGATAGATTTGCTTTGACTTGTATATCTCAGTAGTTGGATAATAAGGAAGTTATGTAGGGGATACTGATAAAAATTACCAAGGAAAAGGATTGAGATTCTTGGTATAAGGAATGAGGAATTAATTAAGCAGTTGCATGATGTGCAGCTACGAAGAAGGGTTTGCTAGTTCTACATTTGGTCTATAGAGGGTCAGGAGAAATTGGAATTTCCTTTTCCAAATGATGACAAGGAAAGGTTTTAAGATGTCTCCCACTGTGAAATAAAGAAGTTGCAACTGTTGTGAATTATAGTGGCTTTCTATATAAAGCAAGGTTCTTGAGCAATGAGGAGAGTTGGGAATTACTGATAGAGAAAGCATTCCCTACAAAGGAAATTGATCATATTGCTGGTAACTTTCTTTTATATCTCTGGTGCATATATATTTTTGAATAATTGCACTGAGACTCTCTGATATATAGCGTATTTAAACTTAGATTTCATATGGTTTGCATAATTGCATTTATCTCTCTTGAAGTCAATGTTTGATCTATAAAAAGAACCCAACTAATAGTATGGATTCAAACATCAGTCGCTTCTATTTATTGTTGGTGCGGATTTCTATAATTAGTTTTAATTAATGCTTATAGCCTTTATAATCTTTACATATAATTAGTTTATTTGAAGAAAATCATGAGTTGGATACTTTTAAGAGCTCACATTATGTGCTAATATATTCATTTGGACTTGACAAAGCTTTTCTAATATTAATCTAGATTTTGTATTTTTGAATCAAATTGCTCAGAGAAGCTGTTGGCAATTGCTTGTTCTCATTCTCATGCTCTATTGACCACATACTACTATTTACTTATTAGTTTTTAATATATAGACCTTCATAACTCTTGAATATATCGGATTATCATCTATTCCTGAGATGAATACTTGGTCATGAGGCATTTATTAATTTAAACAACACATTAGTCTTTTTAAGAAGTTGAGCATGCCTACCCACCCGAATTGCCACCCCTATATACTATCTTATGGATTATACTATATTTTGCTTTTGTAAGTAGTTTGTATATTTAATTTATTGAGTTTTATTTTAAGAGTTTTATTTATTAGAATGTTTTCGTATGTTTCACCATTAATAAATGAATACAGAAATGAAAGAAAAATACATATTAGAGTAGATGATATATTTGTCATTCAAAAATAATATAACTAATGTGTTATAAGTTAATGGGTATTTTAGTTAATCTCTTAATAAAATAATGGGAATGAAGCTTCTATATAAAAATTGTGAATGCCAATATTATCTCTCAGTTACAAGATATAAATTAAAATAATTTAACAAAATAAGAGTAATCAAACAAATATATAATAAACATAAAACGAAACAAAACACTTCACAACTTTTTGCAATAGTTTGGTGCTGAAACACCTGTCATACAACCTTAGGGACATAAGTTCAAATCTTAATTACTAAATTGTGGACATTTGGGTGAAACTATTCTAGTTGTGGCAGGGTGGATCTCTAAAAAACAAGCAGTGATGGTGGAATATTGGCGGAAGACGTCAATCCGGCCTGGCAATTTTTTTGTTGAATCCGCACATTTTCTTGTATTGAAAGATTATAAATTAGGTAGGAAGATGACACCATCATTTGGTACTTGGCTAGACGCAAAGGTCACGAGCAGCAGCCAAAAGCAGTAAACCATGTTTAGCCTTCAATTAGCATGACCTACCTTACCAATTCAAGCAATGTTTTCTTTACTTTGCCAATTTTCCTGACAATTTCAAGGTAGAAGTTGAGAAACTCTTACCAGTTCTGGTTAGTTGAAGGTATAATATCTCAAGACAAGAGGACTGAAGAAGGAACAATGATGGACATAGACAAAAGATATGTGGCTATATTGATGCCAAGGCACATGGTACTAGTCAATGTCAAGGAAATAATTGGCGATTTTAAAAATTGCCGACTTCACGATCTCATGAGTGATCTCTGTATATCTAAAGCCAAAACTAAGAACTTCACCAAGATATTCAATTTTAGATGCAAAAAGAAAACCACAGAACCGTACAAGTCCAACAAAACAACCCAAAGAGTTTCTGTTTATTTGGATCCTGATGTTATGAATTATCCAGGTTCTTGTATTAGTGAATCTCACCACATCTGGTCAGTGTTCTTCTATGCTACTTGTGACATCCCAATTTTTACACATCAAATAGGACTAACAACTATATAAAAATCGGTTCTTATGATTATATGTTCTGTATGCATGTTTTATATGATCTTTATTTTGTATGAGAATTATGTGATATAATAATTATATTTAACATAAACAATTGAATTTATGATACATATATAAATCGGGATATATATATATATGTACATAAATGTATTTTCAAGAATTACAACTTATTAATTTATTTGTAATAAAGTCATATGGGTAAATATATTTATATTTAAAAAAATATAGCTATATATACATGTAATTTTTGAATTTATATGTATATATTATACAATAGGTCATATTTTATCACATATATATATATATATGTACATACTTATCAAAAAATGTCATTTCCTCCTAAGAAATGTTCTTAAATGCTAAGATCTTGATAAGATTCTTGATAAACATAACAAATTGGATAACTACAAAATTATCTTATCTCATCCTATCATATCTTATCTTATCCTATCATATCTTATCTTATCTTATCCTATCTTATCATATCTTATCTTATCCTATCTTATCCTATCCTATCCTATCTTGTTATATCCTATTTTATCCTATCTTATCCTATCTTATCCTATCCTATCCTATCTTATCTTATTCTATCTTATCTTATCTTATCCTATCTTATCTTATCATGCATTTATTATAAATTGACCTTATAATATAAAAATCTTATTTCTTGCCCTAGACTCTATAAAAAGGGGCCATTGTCTTCATTTTTTCACACACACAAAAATCCAACCTAAAACACACACACCCACACTCACTCCACTTTCAACACACAAAACACTCTCTATTTATAGTATATCTTCCACACACACACACACACACATATATATATATATATCAATAAACCCTTCCTTTTTCATACATATATACATATTAGCCTTCTATATACCCCCTTATTTCCCTCAAACACTCTTGAAAATGTAGAATTATTGCATTAATCTCATAAGTAGTATAGGAACTTAGGGATTTAAGTACTAGTTGCTATTCTCATGATAGATTAATTATCATTCTTTAAAAGTTGAGGGCAATAACTTTATGCTTAACAAATAATGATAAGCATGGAGTTATTATGCCTAAACCCATTTTATGTATTATTATGCCTTAATTATGCTCTATTATGTTACTACAAGTTTTTAGAAAGCATGGTTTTAGTTGTATTTAAACTCTATTAGGAAGAAAGCATGCTTAGTAATTGTTTCAAAAATACGGTTTTAGTATACTTTTATGTTTTAAAGTATATATGTTCTTTATGTGAAATTATGTGAGAATATGTGCAATATTTTCCTTAAAGTGGATACTAGGTATAAATTAGTTCATCATGTTATAGAATTACGACTATGTATCTATTGTGTTACTTAGAGAATGTAAATAGTTAATTTATATCTTTATATACATATGTATATATGCACTAGGCTATCTTGTGGTAATACTTGTCTACACGATTTGCCTATACATGTAAAACCAACTTATATGCTCAAATATAGTAACTTGAGGATTATTCATAAACCCATGTATATACTTATATAGCTAAAAGATTAAGATTGTTCTTCATAAACTGTATACATATATGAAGTTAAAGTTATTCTGAAAGCTATATGAATATGTACGCATGTGTAGATATTGTTAATTGTGCATCTATGCATAGTATTCTTTCTGAAAGTAGTTATGTTATCCCCTAAAGAACGATTACTAGTTATGGTATAGTACTCTAACTTTAGCTACTGATGCGAATTCTAGGAGATTACCAAGATGACATAGTCAACCTAATTTATAAACTTGGTGAGATAATAAGCTCAAAATGTGAGTGCCTTTTATTTTCTTGCTGGGGCATTGAACTATATGTAGTAAATATCTTCATAACCCTATCTGATTTATGTTATCCAAATCCTTTGGAGTTATATCTTACTCTCTACGCTTTGAAAAAAAGTATTTTTCCAAATTATAAGTCAAGTTATCTATAAAAATATTGCCTTTTCTGATATTATCAGTTATATCTCCTCCCAAAATGATTTTGACACATTCGGGATATCATATTTTAATTATATTTTTATGTGTCCCGGGTGTAAAAAACAAGCTACTACTTTATCAACAGTTTGTGAGCCATATTTGTTCCGTTATATCTATTTACCCTTGGGGACCCCCTTAGGAAGTTGGGCCCAAGTACTTATAAGAGGGATTCTATTGGGAGGAGCGGACCGTCGATAGAACCTTTTATATAACACCATTCCACGAAACTAATTTCTATGTAGAGCCGGAGGATGACTGTAGTAGAGATTGGAGCGATGTATTGCACGGACGCATGATACATCTCCGTTCAGTTTAATGTCAAGGTCGGTCCTAGACGAGGGAGGTATAACGATTTCTGTTTTGTTTATCTATTTTGGGTAGTCATAAGGTTAGAGATTCCGTTCATGGCTCACTATCCATCTTGTTCAAGTTTGTTTGTACGCGCTTCATACTACTACGCACTTTTCCGTGATTCATTGCTTTATTTGTTTTATGAATATTATTTTTCGCATATATATCTATATGTATATTTCCGGCCTCACTAAGTCATTTGGACTTACCACTCCAAGTTCTTTCTGTTTATTGCCGCAGTTTCAGGAAAAGAGGTTGAGCTAACTCAGTTAAGGCGATCGGTGCATTGCAAGTCATTAGTATATAGTCCTTTATTTTGTATAAAAGATTCGCTAGTTTAATGAGAAACATGAGCTCACTGTTTAAAGTGTTGTGCTTGGATAGATTATTACCACATAATTCTATGTAAGTCAATTGTGTGTTTGTTTTATCGCAATTATGTTATTGGGTAGAATAAGTATGCAAGTATCGGGTACCATTCGTAAAAAGAAAAAAAGTACTCAGCAAGACCGTTGACTAAGTCCTACTCATATCGGATGATCCTAGCAAGGGGGGTGTCACACTACTAATAGTTAGGGTGATCTCCTACAACATATAAAATCCCACCTCGATAGATTTGAACTACTCAGAGTCTTAGCCCCCCAGGGATTTAACTGCACGATAAGCCACTTAAAGCTATTTTCAGTACAAGAAGTTGCCATCATAATTGAGAATGCTTGTCTACTTGCAGACACTTGATTTGGAAGTTGATGCTTCCCTTGAAATCTCGAAAATCATTTGGGAGATGGAAGGCTTAAATATTTGTATCTTCCTGGCAACTTTCTTGCTGAAGATGGTATGAAATTGAGATTGGATGGAATGAGCAAGCTGAAGACATTAGTGAACTTCAACACTTGCTTATGCAACGGAAAAGATGCTAATACATTGATCAATCTCCAAAAACTAAGAGCCACAATAAGGACAAACTCCAAAAACTAAGAGCCACAATAAGGACAAACTGGATGACTTGCCAAATGTCATCAAATATATATAAGCTTAATAAAGAATCGCCTCTTGCGTTCTTCACTTTCCTTTTATTGTCTGCAATTTTGTTCGAAAGAAGAGTTCAATCTCTTGAAAGCATGGTTTGCTGAAATGGTTGTGGGGAACGAAATGGGATTGACCTTCTTAGTTCTTTTGCCATGTCACAAAATTGTCGTATTGAAATAGGATTTTTTAGATAAGTTTTAAAAAATATATAGAAAAATTATAAGAAAACATGTAGTTTCATTTACAATTTTAAATATTATATAATTCCTTATTTTACATAGCATAGTAACTAAAAACATATTAAAATCTAGCAACTTGATTTATTCAATAAAAAGCAATTACATTACAAATGTGACATATGTGATCAAAGTGACTACCTTGTTCAAAGTGTTCAATACTTTCCCCTTTGGAGCCAACAAGAAAAAAAATCTTTGGGGTGGGTATGAAAACAAATGTGATCCAAGTTGTCTATTTGAAGGTTAGTTTAAAGGGTTGAAGGATTATTGATCAATAGAATGGAATGAATCTGAGTGTCCAAATGGATCTTGGCCACATCAATACTACCTACATTCTCTATATTTAGGATTGTTGCATGTATTATCATAAGAAAACCAATCATGTGCGGCAAATTTGATACCACTAGAGCCTAAAGATGATTGATCAACATAACTTTCATACTGACTATGTTTTCCCACTACTGCTTCTAGATGACCAATAATCATATCCTTAATTGTCAAAATCACTTGTGTTGTAAGGTAATAGGTCATGGTGTGTATTTGGTGCAGGATAATAAGTAACCCTCAATCTAGTTATGCCTTCGACTTGTGCCACCAGAAGACCATAACATCCATACTAACTATGTTTTCCCACTACTGCTTCTAGATGACCAATAATCATATCCTTAATTGTCAAAATCACTTGTGTTGTAAGGTAATAGGTCATGGTGTGTATTTGGTGCAGGATAATAAGTAACCCTCAATCTAGTTATGCCTTCGACTTGTGCCACTAGAAGACCATAACTTCCATACTGACTATGTTTTCCCGCTACTGTTTCTAGATGACCAATAATCATATCCTTAATTGTCAAAATCACTTGTGTTGTAATGTAATAGGTCATGGTGTGTATTTGGTGCAGGATAATAAGTAACCCTCAATCTAGTTATGCCTTTGAGTTGTGCCACCAGAAGACCCATATTCATTACCATGATACCCCATACTACCTGAGATAGAAAACAAAGGACCACGATAAATAGTGTCGCTTGTGTTTGATCCATAATCAAATCTAAATTGAATTGGATTATTACTTGATAACATAAGGTTTTGCATATGCTCATCAATATTTGTGTATCATCTAAAAGTTCAACTAGGATTGATATAATCATCGAAACTAGGGCAATATGTTAACTCATTCAAAATCTACATTGTTCTTATATTCTTGGATGATATCCGTGATCACTATCTTGAGGGGCATAATAGTTTTCATCTCTTTGTGCCCATGACATACCACTTTGATGTTGTGTATCTTTATCGCGACCACTTCTATCATGATATCCTTAATCGCCATTGCCAGTCTGTGATCCTTGATGTCTTCCCCTTATTTCTTGGCCGTTCCTATCATCATTATCACTACTAGTATCACAACGGATGGTTATGGCAATACTTTTACTTTTACCTTCTATGACTTTTTATTTTTTTGCTACTAATAGCACGACTTCGAATGCCAGTAGTTGGGTTTCCAACATTTTATGAGTCATTTTCTTCAGTTCATTTATCTAAGCTATCATCATCATGGAATTCATGATGATGATCAATTGGACTATAATAAGCATCATCCTCCCTTTTGTATATCAAGTTCTTGACCTTCAGTCGTATATAACAATGAACTAACACTAACTTATGCAACTTTGTTATAGCCAAATCTTTATATGTATCAATGACCATGTATTCCAATTTCTTTCACAACCACGTGAAAAATAAGTTTGGCTTAGAATTTTAATTGCAATCTTTTTGAGATGAGGAGCTTCTTCACCGTAGTTGAGCTACCAATCAGTTGAGATAAAATAATGTGAATATAATTAAACATAATCTATAAAGCATAATTATATGTACTAAAAAAGTAAAAATTTACTTGGATTTGTTGTTTTAACTGCTCGTACTTTTAGTACAGAACCAAACCTTCCTATCTTGTCAACAAATAGCTTAACTTGAAAGATGCAACATTTAACATTTTTTTACAAATACTATAGACAAACAATTCCCTATTATAGAATTAATTATGTTTACCTCTTTGACTGCTTCCACTCGTGCAATTAAATTTGGTTCAAGTCTTCTTAGTACAACCTTCAAACCTCGTTTTACTTTATCAGTCTACACTCCTATGCCAGAATATTGAAGTGTTAGGTTCAAAAAATATGTCGAAATCAATATACATAAAAACTTAGGATAGATGTAGTAGAGGAACTAAGTTATGAATGAATACAATGATCATATTACCGTTAGTACACAAATGTTGGTGTAATTATCTATACCACCTGTCATCTTTTATATCCCACTAAGTTTGTTATTCTTTGACAACTCCTTCTATTGCAAGCATTGCCCTATCCATAGCTTTGTACATAATTGGTAACGTGGGCTTTTTATTTTGATCCACAGGTCTTAAAACCTTCACAGGTGGTTCCACTATTAAATCCAATTATGGCTCAATTACCTAATTGAAAACAAGAAGGACTGCATTATGGCCCAGTTGCTCAATTGAAAACAATTATGGCCCAATTGCCCAATTACTTTCCATTACCCACTTGCTAATTTTACACTGATCAGAACATGAACCAATTATGGGCAACATTAATCTTGATATATTATCATTAAAGCCTTCCTAAATATATCATCAATTAAACAAATATTATAACTAGTAAATAACTTAAGGAATAAATTACATGTATCTTGACCATATCGATTACGCATTTCTTTCTCAAGTACAACGATTCTTCTACTTTCTGTAATGGCATTTCTTAGTTGCCTATTGTCCATTTCTTCCAAATCCTCTTTGTTCTCTTTTTCATTAGTATTGTCACTATCAAGCACATCTCTATTAATTTTCTCTCTAGTTGCTTTTATGGCTTCTTCCCTTTTCCTTTTCATAGTTTCTCTACAAATTTTTGAATCTTGAAGATGTGCTCATACTAATTGTGATACTTCTTTTGGAGCTTTTATACGTGACTCTACAGTTCTAGCAATATGCACAATTTTTTTGATTTAATCTTGTAATTCCACCATTGACAACTTGTCTATAAAACTTGTGTTTTATGATTTTTGTACCATCACTGATTGGAACACCAAAGCTCAACCGATATCACGTTTTGGAGGCATCCTAAAATAGTTACATTCAACTTCATAAAACTTTACATTAATTTTTTTGCTTAATTAAACTTAATATACATATTCATTTATACACACATATACGTATAGACAATGAAATTAACATACGATTATAAATTATGAATTAATTAACATATATTAATTATACGTATATAATTAATATACATATATATGTATATAATAGACACACACACACACGCACACACACACATATATATATATATATAATTTCTAAACATGTATGTTTATAAATTTAGAAAATTATAATAAACCAAAAATTACCTTTGTGCAGAAATATTGATAGAAGTATTCCTCTAGTAAGTATTAACGAACAAGATCTAGAGTTGATAATTGTACATGTGGAACTGAATGTGTGAATGTATGTTTAGAGGTGCATATATGTGTGTGAATATATATATACAGACACACACACACACACACACAATAGGATTTCAAAATTGTAAATATTTTCATACTTTGTATCTTTACAACTCAAAAGTTACAAAAATATTGTCATACTTTGTAGAATTGGGTAATTTTATTTCAAAATGAATGATGACAAAGTACGAAATACTTTGAATAAATTTGACAAAAATTTTTGTCGAAAAAAAGTTTTACAAATGCTTACTTATAACATGTCTATCGCATCTCTCTCCTCACTATCTTATCCAAACCACAATCTCCATTTTTCATAAAAGAAATTGCATTTTCTCTCTCTGCTTTTTTTTTTCTTTCTCTACCCATTTCTCTCTCTCTCTCTCTCTCTCTCTAGAGTTATCTTTTCCTCTTATCCACTTCATCATCTTCTCATCTTCTTCACTTCTGCTCTTATTTTTCTCAGAAACATCTACAAAATTGAACTGAAATATAAATCAAATCCTTACACCACATCCAAGAACAAATTTAAATGGTGAGAGAGGGGACACACACAAAACAAAAATCAAAGGGTTCAAATCTGAAAATTGAGAAAAGAACCAAAGTTTTCACTGTGACATCAATGATTTTCCGGCATTCTGATCCGCATTGGCATTTTGGTCCAAGAAATTGGGCTAGAATACCAAGACAGTTGAGAACTCATTGCTCCAGCACCAGCCCAAACCACAATCGTTACCCTCATCGCGATGGAATGACCACGGCTGCTCTAGGCCATTTCTCGATGTTACGGCAAACCTTGGCTAGAATGTTGGCAAATTTGATTATGACAATTTCCATCTTGACTATAGCAAAAAGAAGTTGGAAAAGATTTGATGAATCAAAGATCAAGCAATTCAAGAAAAGTCGGTTTTCACTTAATGGCAAGGAGGCTACCTAAGGAAAGTAGCCATTGGAGGCTCAAATATGGCAAGAAGCCGTTGATCAATCGGCAAAGGAAAGAATTAGTTTGAAAACCATCCTCACCAAGTATAAATAGAAGAAATCAACAATCAAGAAGTGTCAAACCTTGAATGTGTGTGTGAATCAAGATTGATCTATAATCATAGTTAGGCACATCTCTAAGTAATCGGTGTGATCAAGAGTGTGCTCTGAGTATTTCATTCAACTTACTGGTGTAAGGCTGCAAGTGTGTAAAACAGCCGTGCACAGTCCCTAACGAGTAAGACAGTTTAGTGTTAGGCTGTCTTCTGGAACTCGTGTTTTGTTCCAGCTTCATTCATTCTGCTGTAATCAGGAATCTTGTGTCAAGTTCCAGTCTAATTAAATTTAGCTTTCTACTACAACAACTGTACCCTCATATTGTAACTCAATTTTCCAGTTTAATAAAGTTATATTATTTCTGGTATTTCGAGGTCTCAATACATTATCATTTCTCTTCAAGCACTGTTAAACTAGCATTCAAGGCATCTAAATTGAATTGAGGTCCAACGACAACGCTAGAGAAGCTATCAAAATTGAGTAGCCTAACATTGTATGGGTCCACCTATGTGGGGGAGTACAAGGTGTGTTTGACAAAGAGTTTTCCTAAGCTATTGTATCAGAAACTCTGGGGTTTGTCAAGCTTGAATAGATCGAGGATTGATAAAGGAACCATGCCGAACTCACTTGTTTGGTCATTGCCAACTATGAGAAGCTAGAAATGCTTCTGAACGTATTGAAGTTCATCATGACACTCCACAAATTGAATGTTAGATCGAAGCTGGATGAGTTTAAAGAACGGCTTAGAGTAGCAAATAGTCAAGGGGATGAATTTCATTAAGTGAGACATGTACTTGATATCAAGCTTGATTCACTCAATTTCTGCCCGCTATGTCATTTTGTAAACAATTGTTGTTTATCTACGATTTGTTTGTTATTTATATAGCTTGCTTTGTTTTGATTATTGGTACTGTTTTTTGATGACATTAACTTGTTTTAGATTATCTTTAAGTTTTTTAATGTCAAACATATGGTTTTTCTACCTTTTGATTGCTTTTACATTTTTGAAGGTAACTTAAATTTCAGTGTATTTTCAAAGAAAAATAAAAATATATGCCTTCGAACAATTATGTTTGCTTCTATTATTTTCATTAACATCCATGTGTTTTAAAATAATTAGAACAATATATATTGAAGAGAGAATTAAGAGAATAAGAGAATAATATTATTTCTTATATTTTCTTGTGTATTTCAAATGTTCTTCAAAAGCTCTATTTATAGGCTTAAGAATCATACAACTTCATAATGATATAAATTTCCAACAAAAATAATGTTTTCCGACCACTAATCTATAAATAACTAACAACTAGTTTGCAGTTGGTTACAAGGACATTCATATAATTGTTGTTAAAAAGGCTATCAACTTATATGTTGTTGGTTAAATAGGCATCCATAAATATTATATTTGTAACACCATGCCTTTTGTTCTCATGTTATATGCTTGTTAGTCGTTGCTAATACTCTTGAAAGGTTAAAAGTGTAGTTCTACGGTTAATAAGTGTTGTAGGCCACTAACCGTAATCATGTTTTAAAATGCTGACAAATGTATTTGTAGGGAGTATTTAGGATACTTATTTTTCAATTTCCAAACAAAACCTGCCACTATGACTACTAAATTTATTTTTTTTAATTCGCATTAAAATAGCAAATTCTGATTCTTAGGAAAAGCAAATTTTATATTTCTTATATAATTTCAATTAAATCAGAATTAGAGTTACAATATACAAATTTATCCCATCTAAATATTATTACTATTGCCGTTGTTGTTGTTGTTGTTGACCTCAACCTTTACTCCTGTACTAAAGCAAATCGCCAACCTTCTATACGTACCCATGAGTATTAATTGTGATCCAAGGTATATATATCGTGGAATGGCCGAGCATCACCTCATATATTAAAGTCTATCTGGTTATTCTTTCATGAGATTCCAAGGCAAGGACTCTAGAGGATTTTGGGATATTCCAAGTAAAGGTAGCATTCTATAAGGTCACCTTCATGAGGAGGCATCATGCAAGTAAAATGGAGTCTAGGTACACACCTCAAATTGGTTTGGGAGTTCTGTTTCAACCTAAGTCCCACACTATTTTTCTTCTAGCATACAACTTATGCCAGACCAAGGGTAGTCATATCTTGTAAAACACATAGTAGTCTGCCACATTAACTTGGTGAAGGCAAAAGAGTATACACATAGTGCACTACCTCACTAAAAACCTAATCAGAAAAATCCAATGGGATAAAACCTTGATAAGGGAGAAATAGTACAATGCTTATTCATTCCCCATCATGATAATATTACTTGAAATCTTCGAATCAATGCATTCCAATCTTATATCTCAACTTCTATAAGGTTGAACTAGGTAGTGCCTTAGTGAACATATCAGCCAAATTATCACTTGAACAAATTTGTTGAACATCTATATCACCATTCTTTTGAAGATCATGTGTGAAAAAGAACTCTGGTGAAATGTATTTCGTTCTATTACCTTTGATGAATCTTCCCTTTAGTTGAGCTAAGGATGCAGTATTGCCTATACAACATCATTGGAATTTTTCTTTCTAAAGACAAACCACAAATCTCTTGAATCTGTTGGGTTATTGATCTTAGCTAAGACATTCTCGACTTGCTTCATGAATGGTGATTATTTCTACACGATTTTAAGAAGTAGCAGCTATATTTGTTTCATTGATATTAATGTCTTCCCACTTGTGAATAGTTATCCCTTCTGAGATCGAGCTTTATGAGGATCAAATAAATATCCTGCATCAACATACTCAACTAATTGATGCTTAGATTCACATGAGTAAAATACACTCATATCAGTAGTTCCTCGAAGCTACTGAAATACATTTAATCCCATTCCAATGTCGTCAAATGCGAGATAAACTAAATCTTGCTAATAAAGTTACAGGAAATGTTATATAAAGTTGCATACAATTTGCTAGATACATTAGTGCCCCAAAGATATAGTACTTCAAGACCAAGGAGCTCTTTATCATTTTCCTTAGGCCATAATAGATCTTTATTTATCAAGTAATCTTACAACCATGGGGGAATTCAATGAATGTGCTTTATCCATGTAAATATCTTTAAGATCTTTTCAGTATATATTGATTGATGAACAAATATTTCGTTTTGCAAATGTTCAATTTGCAGCCATATACAAAATTTTGTTTTTCCAAGATCTTTCATTTCAATTCTTCCTTCCAATAATATTTAGATTATCAACGTCTATAGAGATTATAACAAATTTTGATCCAAACCTCTTTATAAAGACACATGAGCAAATTGGGTCATTAGCTTATCCATTTCTCAATAAATATTCACTAAGGTGATTATACCACATATCCATAGACTGCTTTAGCCCACATAACAATTTTTGTAATCATAATGAATACATTTCTTGGGAATTTAATTTATCAAGTAATTTCCTTTCCTATCAACTTATCCCCCCCCCCCCCCCCCGAATGTTGGGAAAACTGATGCATCATAATGGAAATCAGCAAATCTTAATGTAAATAGATCCTCAATTGTTAGTTCAAGATATTTATTTACAGAATAGGACTCATAGCCAACACATATTCTCAATCTTCTTTGAGGACCCATGTTTGCAGGTTGTAGTCCTAACTTATTTTCTCGATATGTACAAGCACTGCTGCATGTAAAATAGCATGTCCCCATGTAGAAATGGTGCGACGATCCAGTATTCCTTATTATTTAAATAATTGATATGAAATCTCATGCTTCTTGGAAATATTATTCTTACTTGTTATTTTTAGTTTGATTTTGAGACTAATGTATAATTTGAACGGTAAAGTACTAATTCTCGAATTTTGATTACCATTCTTCGAAAATTCATCTATTATATACTCACTACTTTTCAAAAATAATATAAATAAGTATTCTAGACTTTTATGCATGGAGAAGATGCAATTTTGAATAAATAACATGATTTTCCAAATTTTAAACGACTTTGACATTCGAACACAATTTTCGAACTTTCTATGTCCTAGATTGCAATTTTTGAAAATATAACTAAAAGATTTTTAATTTCTGTAAAGTATACATATAATTTCAGATTTATAAAGATTAAATTTCATACTTTTGGAATTTTTCTAAATTAATTATGAATTTTAGGGATTTTATGCCCTAAAACCCTAAGAAATGCGTAAATTGTATTTTCTACCCCTAGATATTATTTCTTTCCCTAATTATATATATAATACAAGAAAATAACCTACATTTTCAGATTTAAAAGAGGGGTGGTCGAATTTTGGGGGATTTTGGGAGAGAAAATAGAAAATATTAAATACTAGACTTGTATTGAGTCTTATCCTCCAAGCTTGTCAAATACAATGTATAAATACACTTGGCATACACCTTCTAGAAGTATGAATACATGTTTGACCATGGTTAATGTAGAGTTACACTTAAGCTATGTTAGACCATATACTTGGCCAAGTAGGGCATTAATTGAGAAAATGACTTTATACTAATCTTCTATGCATACTACTTAGGAAAAAAACCCAAAAATCACCACACACACACCCCCCAAAAAATCCGGCCATTACCCCCTCCCTTTCTTCTTGTTTCTTTCACTTTTCCCTACTCTTCTTCAACCCTTCAAACAATCTCACAACTTCAAACACTTTCCCTTCTTCAAATCCTACAAGGCAAGAAAGACTATCCTACAAGGCAAAAAAGACTATCAAGGTAGAAATTTGTCTATGGCATGAGCTAGGACTAGGTTTTTGTTAATCTATTAGCATGTTATCTTCCCTATAAGACCTAGGAGGTCACCGCAAGTTGGTTTCCATCTTGGGTTTAAGGGATTTCAAGATGAATTGGTTATATATGTGAATATGATGATTATGATGTTGCTTTAAGCATGTTTGGTTAAATTCTTGAATAAGCATGTTGAAATTGTTGTAATTATGCTGTGTTATTAGGTTTTATACCTTGTTATAGTCTTATTTGTGTTATTTATGTGTTATAAGCTAAAAATATTAAGTTTTCTCCGTTGAAATTTCGAGTTGCACACATACTGAAAATCACTGTTCATACAGAAAACTTTGTTTCCACAGGGGAAAAGTTCGATTTTTGCACTTCTGGAAAACCCGAAAATTTCAAACCAAAAATCTGGTTTATATACTTTAAATTCAGTAAAGAATAAGCTCTAGAAACAGGTTTTTAAAAGCTGGAGGTTTGGATTGCGAAAGCCGGAAATTTCAGAAGTTGCGCACTAAACTGTTTCGCGTCGCAGTCTGAAAGTTTCAGGTTTCGTGAACTGAAAATCAAGAAATTTATACTCTAAAAGTCTTTTTCACAACCTTGGGAATATATGTGTGGATTTTCAATAGGTTTTAAGTTGGAATTTTAGTAGTTAAAAGCTAAAAATTTCAGTTCGACGTTGTAAATGTCGATTTCGCAAAAACTGAAAATTTAGGTACTTGTGCTGAATTTGAGCTGAATTAGTGTGTATTGTCATGAAATTGTGATTTTTATGTGTTGGAATCATGTGTGAAAGGGCCCTATACGTGTTCGGTATGGATGGGGCTAGAGTTCGACCGGGCGGCAATGGGCTTGCCGGTCTTAAACCAGTTTGATAAGCTTAAAATATATACACTTTTATGTGTAAGCGTTGTGTGTTTATCATTGATTTTTATTAAGGTTTTAAAGTTCTAAGGATAAAATTTGTGCTTTATGTAATACAACCTTAATTTGATCAATTTAAAGTGTTTTTGCACCCCTAAAGCATGTTTTATACAAGGTTTTGATGCCTACATACACCCACAAGAGTTTCATGATGTTATTGTAGGAAATCGAGGTCGAAACGAAGCCGAAAAAATGGGCGTGCGTGCCGGGACGGCTTAAGCCATCCCGAATAGCACTAAGCCTTCCTGAATCGAACCAATTCAGCAGCTGCTGAAATCATTCGAATTAGGATGGCTTAAGCCGTCCCGTTGGCCAAGCCCATCCCGATTCGTCCAGAGAAGGTGTTTAAGGTTCAAATTAGGACGGCTTAAGCCGTCCCGTGCAGCAAGGTCGTCCCGAAGTGTCCAGAAGTGCAGAAAGAAAGGTAACCGATCGAATCGGGACGGTTTAAGCCGTCCCGTGAAGCGTGACCGTCCTGATTTGTCCAGAAACGGTGATTTATGTTCGAAATAGGACGGCTTAAGCCGTCCCGACCGCCGAAGCCGTCCTGTCCCGTCCAGTGGGTGTGAAATGCCTTCAATTTTGGACGGTTTAAGTCATCCCACCAGGTGAAGGCCGTCCCGATTCAATCCATCCAAAAAGTGAACCTTTTTATTAGGGTTTTGACATCAGCAACTTTACATCTATTTAAAGGGACGTCTTGTGCACTAAATAAAGGACTTTGGGGAAGCTGATAATTCAAGGGAAAAAGCTTAGGAAGGGTGACAATTCCAAAGCCAAGCTCCTCCATCCATCAAGATTATCGTCAAAAGCCGAGTTTGCTTATGTTTCCTTCTACTTTCATTATGTTCTTGTTTTGTTTTCTTTTTACTATGTCTAGCTAATTAAATCATAGGGTTCTAGGCTAGTTGTTGATGAAACCCTTGTGATTTTTGTTGAACCTTTTTTATTTTTATTTTACGTACTTACTATCTATGATTCAAGGTTTTTATTACTTGTGAATTTTTGGCCAATCTTTACAAGCTTTGAGATTTTATATTCGACTACGAAATGGTGTGTATAAAATCTGACTATTTGTGTTATAGACATAGGGGACGCATAGATTAGAAATAATCGTGCTCTTGTGCAATCGGTTAGGTAAATTTGCAAGGACTTTTTAACTAACACAACTCTTGTGCGTAATGGGCCAAAGAATGCATATGTGATCACGAAAGTAGACACATAGCATTCCTTGGCACGTTTGTTTTACTTTTGAAAGGAGATTACAAATATTTTTGTGAGTTTGATTGTGGGAAGGTGTATTAATTAAAATCAATGGAAGCTTAATTGATCACAAGGGGGGATTCAATCAACGATGCCTAGGCCCTAGCTAGTTTTTATTGATTTATTTGCTTTGATTTAGTTGTTTGTTTTTATTTCATCTTATCCCGATAAATTTTCGAAGCTTAAACAATAGAAAACTTATAAGTTTGGTGCTTGGTAGACCGTTCCTCGTGGGAACGATACTCTTACTTTCACGTTCCTACTTGAGCGATCCGTACACTTGCGGAAAATACGCAACACAGTTCTCGCCATCCATGCCTATTCCCATCTTGCATGGACGGAGTGTTCCATGTATTGGTTGTGGGTCGGAGGTTTTCGGCATATACTCGAGATATGACCACCGGTGTGTATAGGTTGGGATTGGTGGATTTTGGTGTGATTTCGGTTGGATATCAGTTGAAATTGAATTACGGCACGGCGAGATAAGGTAGCCGCCCGTCGAGGTGGAAAAACGGTAAAAAATGTGTTGGAATGTGATGCTCGATCAGAGCTAAAATTTATGTGATATGATCAGGAACTAAAATTTCTATGGTTTTATGTGTGGTTTTATGTGCTTTTATGACAATATGCCATTTCACACGAACACCTCATGTCTATGCGAATTTCTACTCAACATGTGTATATGTTGACGTTGCTTTCTATTATGTTTTAGCTGGAATTGAGACACAGGAAGATAGGAACGAGGAAGACTTAGGAGGGCGCTTCGAGGCTTTTAGTTAGTTATGTATGCGTTGTGCTAGAAACTTGATAGTTAAGTTATGTATATGTTGTGTATATGTAATAAACGACATTTGTAAACTTATCTTTTGGAATATTAGTAAGTATGTTTGGTTTCATTACGTTATAAAATAGCATGTTTTTGTGAGATGGTTATAAATAGATGTTTTCATAATTAGCTTGAGGTTTCGGGGCATTACAAATGGAGAGTGTTTCTCTCACAAGTAATGGTCTAATTATCAATTGGAGATGTTTAATAAATGATTCAACTTAACCATTTTGTGTATGAACATGAGCAATAAAATTTTCCATGTTTATCCTAATTAACATAAAATAATCATTAAGAGCTTGGGATGTGAACTCCCTTGCATTATCAAGACAAATTATCTATGTTTCATGATCTAGAAATTGTGCTCTGAGATGAATTGTTTGAGCAAGCAATCTTGCAAAAGCTAGATTGTGGGATGATAATAAATATACATGTGACCATCTAGTAGATGCATCAATTAAAACCACATAATATTTAAATGGTCCACATGGTCGGTGAATGGGCTCATATATATCACGTTGAATTCGTTCCAGAGAAATGCAAGGGATTCAATCCCAACTCTAACTTGTGATGGTTTGGTAATCAAGTTACCTTGAGAACAAGAAACACATGAGAAATTTTTAAATTGAAGAATCTTTTGATTCCTCAATGGCTATCCATGTAAATTTTCAATAATTTTTTGCATTAATTGATTCGAGGGGATCATTGCATTTTTGGTCCAATATATTGACCTCATTTCATCTTGAGGACACTTTTTTTTACGACTAGCAAACCTAGGATACATAGGTTCAAAAAATTTGCAATGGTAGGCCAAATAATAGAATTCAGCCAAAAATTGTCATGTCATCACCAGAAATGTCCTAGTTGGTTAATTTTGCTTATGTAATGGATGAGTAGGTGAGTGATGTGGTTAATTTTGCTTACATGGAGGATGAGTCGGTGAGTGATATGGATAATAATAGCTAAATTCCACCTCAAGAAATTTTGTTTAAGTTGGGACTCAAACCCAAGTTCTCTTAAAGGCAAAACCGTAAGCCATCTTCTCCAACCACTTTGACACCATTAGATATAGGTGTTAATTTTGCTACAACGTTTCTTTTAAGTATTGAAACTCACTAAGTTCAATTTTTAAAATTTATTAATCTAATTTTAATATTTTACATTCAATTGATTTTTTTTTCAAAAAGAATTTATATAAAGGGATTTATAAAGTCTTTTCATACATATAAAATTATAAATTCTTTTTATAAATATAATTTTTTTTCACAAATTCTTTTTATAAATTTATATGTGTGTGTGTTTGTGTGTGTAAAATAAATTCTTTTAATACATATAAAAATTTATATTTAGAAATTCTTTTTATAAATACAATTTATTATAAATTCTTTATGTATATATATGTGTGTGTGTGTGTGTGTGTGTGTGTAAAATTCTTTTTGAAAAAAGAATTGAAGGTAAAATATTAAAATTAGATCCAAAAATTATAAAAATTGAACTTAGAGATTTAAGTTGGAAAAAAAAGACTCATGGCACACTTTACAATAATAAGCAAGCTGGTCAAAGTGGTTGGAGAAGATAGTATAAGGTCTTGCTTCATAGATAACTTGGCTTCAAATTCAAACTAAAACAAAAAAAAATTATTAGGGATTTAGCTATTAGTAACCACATCATTCATCTATTCATTCTTCACGTAAGCAAAATTAACCAAATTACTCACCTACTCATCCTCCACGTAAGCAAAATTAGCCTAGTAGTGCTTTTCCAGTGATGACATAGCCATTTTTGGCCGGATTTGGTCATTTGGCCTAATTTTGCAAATTTTTTGAAGCTATGTGTCCTAATTTTGCCAGTAGTCAAAAAAGCGCTCTCAATGCAAAATAAGGCCAATATAATGAACCAAAAATGCAATAATCCCTTGATTCGAGATGGCCTAACTGCTCATGTCAAACAATAAATGTATTTAGTAGATCAGTAAACTTTTGGTTTATTATCTCATTTATTTCAATCTAGTTAATATTCATGTAGTACAAACTGGAGGAAAATGCGGACAATTTTTCTAATACACATTTCTTATGCGATATGACTTTAGTAATATAGGGATATTCATTATTTCTATCATTTATAGTCTCCATATGATATCCATTTTGGCGAATATCTTTGAAACTCAATAAGTTTTGTTGAGATTTACTAGAAAATAATGCAGATCCTATGACAAGTTATGTTCCTCAGGGAGATAATATATTAGTTCTTCCAAATCTGTCAATTAACTTTGTACTACCAGATATTGTATTAACACTGGCTTCTTTCATTTTTCAAATTAGAGGAATACTTTTTATCTCTAAGTATGTTATGTGTCGTAACACTACCTACAAGACATATATCTTCTTTATTGGTCTTGGTTCCACATGAAATTTGAGGAATATCCGTGTTCTTCTTGAAATAAAATAAAATACATTAAAACGAAAGCCAAAAGAAATTAAAAACTTTTAACATTTCAAAGGAAATAAATAGAATGAAACAGAAACATAAATAAAGTCCAATTATTCTTGCTGATTTTTGCAGAGAAAATATAATTCCATTATTTGAAGAAATCAACTGCTTCTATATGTGTTATGTCAGCCAAGTTGTTGAAGTCATCATCTTTGCATGCCAGATTATTCGGCCCATCATCTTCACATGTAATGTTTGGTTCAATCTTTTTACCTTTTTTCTTTGATTGAAGCTTGAAAGAGTTTGACAAAGTGCTAAGGTGTATGACAAGTACGTAACCAATGACCTTTCTTACTACATCGGTGACATGTATTCTCTACAACTTTCGTATGATCATTTTGAGCATTCTTATTTTTCCCATGTCTATCACTACTTTTCCACTTCTGGCGGTTGTAAAATTTACTATTATGAGTACCATGAAAATGATAATTATAGTATCCTCAACCACATCCACATCCCATGGTTACGACCATGACTACAACCATGATGTATTACTGCATTTGCTTCAAGGAACGGAGCAAATCTGGAGGGACAGATTTTATGATTTTTCAACAAAAGCTCATTATTTGGTTCAACTACAAGTAGGCAAGATATAAATTCATAATACTTTTTAAAACCCCTCTCTTGATATTGTTGTTGTAGAAGCACATTGGAGGCATGAAAAGTGGTGAACGTTTTCTCTGATAAGTTCTCATCAGTAATAGTTTCTCCACATAATTTCAACCGAGAACTTATCTTAAATATTGTAGAGTTGTATTCACTTACGATTTTGAAATCCTACAAACTCAAATGCACCCTATCTCATGACAAGCTTGAGGTAGGGTTACCGTTTTTTGGTGATCGTACCTTTCGTTTAAATTCTTCCACGGTTCAAGTGGATATTTCACAGTTAATACTCTATTTTTAAACCTTCATTTAGATGATGGCAAAGAAAAATCACGGCCTTAGCCTTATCTTGCCTAGATGAGCCTTATCCTGCATAGATGCTTCATTTTCTTTTATAATTGCGTTCCCAAGACCTTTGACATCTTAATGAATTTCCGCATCCAATACCCATGACAAATAATTCTTGCCTGTTATGTCAAGGGCCACAAACTAATCTAATATAAGCAAATCTAAATGTATTTATCTATATATCAAGGCCACCTAGTCAACTTATCTAAAACACGAATCAATAGCGGAAAGATAATAACTAAAACAAATCTACAAGATGACAGTCAAAACAAAAATTGTTAATTGAATAATAAGCATAGTCATGATGCGTCAGTAGTCCAAATTCTCTTCTTAAATTCTAGTAAAGAATAGTTGTTGTACTAGGCATTGAGTTTGGCATTCACATATGTGGTCTTAAGAGGTATACACCATTTATATTATGAATATTGTAATTTATTTAGAAATTATATAAATACAATCATATTCATGATTTAGAATAAAAATGATACGAACATGTACTGTGAAAATGGTAGTGACAGTTCTTTTTAATCAAAGAACCAAAATATAGTTTCGTGAATCTATAAACATGAATTAGAATCATAGATTTAAAATTAAATTAGTCATGGCAAGCATCAAACTGCCCGCGTTTGTCTGTATGGAAGCTTAGGTATAGTAGATGTAACCATCCCGGCCCAAATGGCCATTTATGTCAATTTCTAAATTAAAAAGTTAAAAATGCATAAATAACAAGATGGGCAAAAATATACATCCTAAAAGCATTAGACATATGTATAACTAAAAGTCTAATATGAAACTTGATTCCAGTCTTTGCATTTGAGCACAATAATAGAAACTCAATCATTCATTCTTTGTACTGATGTAAAATAATTCCAAGGTACATAGATTTTCAATTGCAAAGATTATGGGCAAAAGGGAGAAGATAGGCAAAGTGAAATTAACGAATAAAATTACTAGAGTTAGTGCCAATGTGCCATATGTAAAAATAACATTATGTGTGTGATAGTGTGTACATAATTAAATAGTGATTATTTTGAATAATATGTATAAATAATATATTATAAATTTGAGCAATTCTATTATACTACCAAGTAGTAATTATGAACAAGTCATACAAAAGTATTCTATCATAGAACAATGAGAAGGCTATAATAACCATGGGGTATAATATGTAATCAAAATAGTGAAGTATATGTAGCTTAATTGTGCTGATAATGTGTTGTAAAATAATTAAAACAATATGTATATATATATATAAGATCAAATATAAGCAAAGAAGATGGAAAGAGAATAATAGAGTAATATTAGTTCTCGCATTTTCTTGTGTATTTCAAATCTATAAATGGGTAACAACTAATATGTAGTTGATTAGAAGGACATGGATAAAATTATTGATAAATGACTATCTATTTATATGTCGTTGGTAAATTGTATTATGTTTATAACACCATGCTTTTTCTTCTCGTGTTATATGCTTATTAGTTGCTTCTAACACTATTACAGGGTTAACAATGCAGTTATATGGTTAGTAAGTATTGTAGGCCACTAACCTTAATCACGTTTAAACATGCTGGCAAATTTACTAAATTGTAGGGAGTTTATATAAGTCACTTATTTTTCAATTTTTGAAGAAATCCCATGAGTACTAAATTGAATTTTTTAATTCGCATGATGATAGCAAGTTCCAACAGTAAATGTCTTTTACCATTTTCATAATTATTGAAATATTAAAATTCTTCCCAATTGATTCTTTTAACAAAAAAGAAAACAAAGAAAGAAAAAAATTATCGTCAATGGGTCCAACTCCTAGGTACTCATATATTATATACAAATCTATACATTACGTTAGGCAAAACAAATTTTATATTTCTCGTATAATTTCAATTGAATTAGAATTGAAGTTACAGTATGCAAAATTATGCCGATCTAGATATTACTATTATTATTACTATTATTATTATTATTATATAAAAATAATTATTCTAATATGATTATTGATATTCAAATAATTATAGTTATATAATTGATTTGATTTTTTGATTACTTTTTTTGGTAGAATTTGATTACTTTTCATTAGTAGGCAAAATACATTTTCTTACTATGTTGGTTCCATAGTGCGCCCCCCCCCCCCCCCCCACACCACCACCCCACACACACTCATACATTTGTTTTACATACAGACTTAAATTTCAGGTTTTGTAAAGTATTCCTTTTAATTTTATCCAATATAAATTTTCATTCATGATATTCAATTATTATATTGCTTATATTTTGAGAATACAAATAAAAAGTAGAACAGTTAACCATAATTAATGAAATAAGCTTCTCAAGTTTTAAATTTGTCTACTCAGGCCATATTTTAATTTCATTGGAAAAGATGAGATTTATTTTAAACATATCATATTGAGTTAACCATGCAATTAACTCAAGCCACATATCATATTGTAGAAAATATTCATTTCAGTATACACATCATTTTCATTTATATTTGTTAAAATCATATATCAATTATTATTATTATTATTATTATTATTATTATTATTATTATTATTATGCCCAAATCATATATTAAATAAAATTAGGATATCACAGTAATTTTCCCTAAAACTTGTTGGACTAAATGCCCAAATTCGATTCTAAACCCAAGCCCCATCAAACCATGAAGATAGACCCACTTTTGTCGAACATGATATAAGAAATTTGACTTTATGACGCCAATTTCCAAATCTTAAGCGGCCCACCTCCCACTCTAAACCAAACCATGCATCTTTTATTTTATCTTCCACTATGAATAAACAAAAATAAAAAAGGAACAAATATAAACAAAGGGAAAAAAATGTTTCAATTTTGTACTTATAAAGGGTTAGAGCACTATATGTACATGTTGTAAGATTTTGTCTAGGTAACCCTTGGCATAGCTTTAGTTTTCTTCTAAATTTTCAGCTTTTATATTTTTATTTGAAGTTATCATTATGGCCATGCGTGGCTAAATTTCTTTCTTCAGTCAAGGAGTAATTCAAGCCAGCGTTTTTGTTAAAGGATTGTGAAATCTAATTAATTTGTTTATCTTTTATTTTTATGCAATATTTATGCATTTTTCTATGTTTTTTTCGAAAAAATCCCATCCTTTAATATTGTTTTGTTGATTGTGCAATTTAAGCTTGTTGTTCAAACGACAGAATAGCATATATCCAGTTGGTAGGATTAAATCCATAATTGTTTAATTGAATTAACACAAGTGAAAAGTAGTATAATTTGAATGGGTCAAAGCTTTTGGATTATACTGTTGAAAATACATAATCTAGTTTTGAAAAAAACATGTTTGTAGGTTTCTTGACTAGGATTGAGTCTTTCTACTTTTTAATATTGTTAACAGGTTAAATCTCATCATTTGACTAGGGTTATTCGTTAATTTGGGATTACTCGTCGCGTTCGTGTGTTTGGTCTATAATTATGGAAAGATTACATTGGACGAGTTCTCTGAAAATTATAACAAATCTATTGCATGAATTAAAAATTATCTCTGAATCGATGATCAATCCATTAAAACGCTGTGCAAAAAATTACACTTGACTGAGTTCTTATTCATACAGATTTTTTTTATAATTTACTCGCTTTTATTTTATTTTAATTGAAAACACCCTTTTTTACTTTATTTTGCACGCTTGGTTATCTTAAAAATTCATCAATTAGTTATTCCTATTGAGATCGACCCTACTCACCCTATTTAAAATTTTATTTGTGTTTAGGAATAGTATGAATTATTTTTTGTGGATTCGACAACCATCAAATTTTGACCCCGTCAGTTGAAGAGATGGTACAGCCACAACAAACCTTGGGCTAATTGATTGCACCATCATTGCATCAAGAGCTACTTTGTATTACTTAGCCTGACTTGGATGCATCATTGGAATTGACGTCGGGGCTAATTTATCTTTTGCCCAAGTTTAAAGGTTTGAAAAATGAAGTTCCCCACAAACATCTAAAGGAATTCCATGTGGTTTGCTTTTCCTTGAAACCACAAGATGTTGATGAGGGCCAAATCAAGTTAAGGGCATTCCCCTTCTCTTTAATCGACTATGAAAGGATTAGTTGTTCTACCTACTGTCAGGATCTATCGATTCATGGGCCAACATGCATTAGGCATACTTGGATAAATTTTTTCCTGTCTCTCGTGTCGCTACCATTCGAAGAGATATTAGTGGAGTCCGCCAAAGAAATTTAGAGACACTTCATGAATATTGGGAGCTTTTCAAGAGACTATGCTCTAGTTGTCCACAACATGGAATCTAAGAACAAGCACTTATCCAATACTTTATGAGGGATTGATACCCATGGAAAGACGCATGATTGACACAACTAGTGGAGAAGCGTTAGTCAATAAAACCCCTGAGGAAGCAAGAGATATAATTTCCACCATGGTAGATAATTCTCAGCAATTCAGGATAAGGCAAGAGCCATCTCGACAAGTCAATTAGGTAAGCTCTTCTTCCTCAGAGGATAAAATAAATATTTTAACTTTTTTAGTACAAAATTGTGTAGGAAGCTCTTCACAAGCTAAGACATTTGGAATTTACGCCATCATTAGGCACGAAACTGAAATGTGCCCAACATTCCTATAGGACAACCAAGAACAAGCCAATGTAATGGGAGGATTTCCAGGAGCTCTGCAAAGGAGATACAATCCATATTCTAAAACCTACAACCTCGGATGGCTAGATCACCCCAGTTTGAGTTACGAATGGCATCCCTAAATTGTCAACAATTTCAAGCAAGACCACCCGTTTCTCCGCCACAACAAACAAAATCATGTGTGTCTCTTGAAGATGTGGTTAAATCCTTAGCCACTAACCAACAACTATTTCAACAAGAGACAAGGGACAAAATGCAAAAATTGGAGGACCAAATAAGCCAACTAGCCTCATCACTAAATAAATAGGAATCCCAAGGTAAATTATCATCACATACTGTGTCTAACCCAAAACATAATGTGAGTGCAATTACCTTGAAAATTAGGGAGGAGTTAGAAATGCCTAGGTTAACAAACATTGGATCAAAAGCCGTAAAAGATAGAGAATTTCAATATAAAGCGTTGTCCAAAGAAGACGAGCAATCCACAACTTAGGAGATACCACCCCCTATTCTAGAAAGATTCACAGGATGTAGGAAGGAAGCTGTGACAACCCGATAAATCCTATTATGTGAATATTTAGTATAATGTGAATTGTGACTATTAATTTTGGAATATTGATTTAATAATCATTCGATTTTCCTAAATAATTCATAATATTTTCAAAATTTTATAAACATTATAATTTTACTTAATTTATTTTTGGATTTTAATTATTTAGAAATATAAATTCTAGATTTATGTATTAACATTTCCAAAATAATTATACATAAGTATATATTTAATTAGTTAAATATTTCTTTATATAGAGAGAGTTATCTTATTTAAATAGTTAAATCTTACTTTATATATATAGTTATCTATAGACTCACACACACGTACATATATATATATATATATATATATATATATATTTAAGTAATCTTACACACACACACACACACACACATATATATATATATACTTGGTTATATATATATATCTACATATACACAGACATGTCCACATAAATATAGATATATACTAGGTAGTTGTTATAGTGATGTGTTAATAGATATAATCATATAGAATTGTATGGTATAGGTATTTCTATTATTATAATATTTAGATATTTTCTTCTACATTTAATGCCATTTCATTTCATCCTTTCAAGACTATCAATAAGACCATACACACCCACAATCTTTCCCCCCCCCCCTCCCCCCAAAATCCTTCCCTTGCACACACACTCACCCTCTCACTTTTCTCCCAAAATACTACACTACTTTACAAGAACTCAAGGTAGGAACTTCCTTCATGCACTTAAGTAGAGGTTCCTTCTTCTTTTTTGAGTAGGGTACTCCTACTAGGCAAGCTTCCATACTCTTGTACCCAAGCTATGTAAAAGAATCAAGCTTGAATGGCCTTGAGTGATAGTTTTCGCCAAACATGCCTCCAAGTTGACGATTTTAGTCATTTTGTCACCATCATGCTACTTTACAGTGTTATGGTTAATTTTGTATATTATGATTCTTAATAGGAAGTAGCTTTTATGTTGGGAGGAGGTTGAGGAGTGGTTAAACTTGTTAATATGATCTTGATCATTCCTATAGAGTTTTATGGATATGTGATTATTATGCTTTATTTGAAGTATTATGCGATTATTATGCTTTATTTGAAGTAGTGTGTGTATTATACTTTATTTGAAGTAAAAAGTGATTATTATGCTTTATTTGAGTTGATTATTCTATGCTTGGTGAGACTTGCTAGTTGATTCCTATAACTTGGTGAAGAAGTGGAAAACAATGAATTCGTCTTACTTGATAACTTGGAATCCACATGAATATATTGTTCTTGAAAGATTTAGTAAAGAAAGCTCCACATAACTATTTGTTATTTGATAAGTAGAACTTTACTATAAATTTATGCCTATTGTAGTACTTTAAAATCTAACTTTAAGGAAGGAAGTTGCATAAAACATACTTAGTTCATATACGTAAAGTATTTTGTAAACTTATGATTTTTTTTATGGAAGTATGTTTTAGAGACTTACTTGAAAAACTACATGCTTGTGTTTGGGTTAGCTAAGAAATGTTTAAAATCACTATAAAGCTAATAAATCTAACTATCTAAGTATGTTCGAATATTTTTCTTACAAAAATAGTACGTTTATTAAGAAGTGTTGTTGATCTTGAGAGTATCCTAATTTATAAATATGTACATCATGCATACTCTTATATAAATATATATATATATATATGTTATACGTATATGTATGTATGTAGCCATAAATTTATATGTTACTTTGATTTAGCTAAATATATATATATGGTTATGTTGTACGTATATATATCCATATATATCCGTATAATTATATTAGTTATATTTTGCCCATATATTTATGTTAATTATAGTAAGTTTACTACTAAAGTATGTTCAGAATCATTTTCTAAGTGTACTTTTGCTACAATACATATACATACTTTAACATTTTTAGGTAAGTATACTTAGTGAAAAGATATAAAATCTTTTACTTATGATAGTGGAGCTTACTTTACCTAAAAGCTAGAAATTATTGTTTCTCTCAAAAGAACTTGCTAAAAGTTTCTTATATAATATAAACTTCCTTGATTATGTGATTTCATGAATATTGTGTGAATGGGTTCATATGTGCCGGAGTGGTCTGGGATGTGTTTCGTCGGAAAATACTATTAAGTAGCCGGAAGAGTCCATACTCCTTTCATCTTCTAATCCTCCCTTGGGTAGACGGATAGATCTACCCAAGAGAGTGGATCCTAGGAAAATATTAGGTGTTTGCTCGAGATACGACCACCGGAGGATAAGATAGGTGGGAGAAATGTGCTGGCTATTACATCGGCTCGAGTAGTCATAAAGGCCACTATTAGGTGACAACAAAAGTAGAAAGTGTGAAATTATGTGTTTTGTGCGTAACTAAGTGCACTTGACACCCGAGCACCTTAAGTGTGTAAAGAAATATTTCTACTCAACATATGTTGATTCCGTGTTGCATGATGATTTAGGTGCTTCCGAAGATAGTATTAATGATGTGGAAGAGGAAGAGCATTTCGAAGCTTTCTACTAAAAAGAAAGATATAGCATTCTACTACATATCTATACTTGAATTTTGCATTTGCTATGTAGTTTATTCAGTAGAACTGTCGTGTTAGTAGACTACTTTTGTGTTGTGCCATCACATTATGTAGCTTGGTATGTTTTGTAATTAACGGTGTATGCATGTATGTAATCAATAATAATATTAATAATATGGGGTTACTCGGGTCGTCATAGAAGTAAAGGAAAAAGAGGTCCTCGAGACTTTACGCAAGGTTGAGGTAAATGTCCCTTTAATTGATAAAATTGATAAATTACCACAATATACTAAATGTGTTGAGGAGTTACGCACAAATAAGTAAAAAGTTGGTTAGGGCTCACAAAGGTTAAGTGCGGGGAGAACATATATGTTTTATTACAAAAGAAACTACCCCAAAAGTGCATGGATCCAAGTATGTTTTCTATCCCGTGCACCATTGGAAGTATCGGTATAAATAGGGCTATGTGTGATTTAGGTTCTTCAATTAACATCATGACTATGTTTGTTTTCTCGCTTTTAAATGCAAAATCATTGAAAGAAACAACTATAATTCTCTAACTTGTTGATGGATCATTAGTTCATCCTAAAAGGGTATTAGAAGATGTCTTGGTGCAAGTTAATGGTTTAATTTTTCCTATTGACTTATTGTTCTAGATGTAGAGAATGATTCAATGCCATATGATATTCTATTGCGGAGACCTTTCCTTAATACTCCTAGAACTAAGATTAATGTGTATAATGGAATTTGATTGAGAAGTGGTTGAATTTAAATACTCCTTACCATGGAATTTGATTGAGAAGTGGTTGAATTTAAATACTCCTTACCATGGAATTTGATTGAGAAGTGGTTTAATACTCCTTACTATGGAATTTGATTGAGAAGTGGTTGAATTTAAATATGATACGATGAATTGTTTTGATAAAGTCTGTTCTGCTCTCAGCTGAGAAGTTATCACTCTATTAGCTAAAAGAACATGATTTTCATGGCACTATGTATTCACTAATGGTAGGAGCAATAAGAAAAGAAGCTTCAAAAGACGTGGATACGCCGATTTCAGACATGGAGAAAGGAAGAATGAGAAAAGTGATGCCTAAAAAATTAGGTGCTAAAGTAGACAAGAACCCCAAGAGAGAGTTCCTAAGTAGGACTGCCAATGATCATTTCTCACCTACAATCACTTGAACATTCCCAATACCTAGCTTAGGACGTTGAACAAGGGCACTTTGGTAGGCAACCCAATTTTTCATTCTCTTGTTTAAAAACAATTATACATCTAATTACTCTTAATTATTGTGTTTTAATTAGTGTTTTTAGATGTGTAAAACTAATGGCAATCGAAATCAAAATTGATGGATGGTGCACAAGGTATTAGACGTGATCATGCCTTATCAAAAAGCGATAACCTAAAACCAAACAGATGTGCGCTTTCAATAATGTGTGATCACGCTCTATAAACATGCAAATCTATCCAAAAATTAAACAAATAAATAAATATAATAAAATATTGGTCAAAATCACCAAAAGGCTTATCAAAATCCCTCATTTCTCTCTTCCCCGCCACTCTTCCTCTCACTTATTCACCGGCCACCTCACTATCATCCACCATCGCCGTTCTTTATCTCTCACCCCATCAGCGTCATCTCCCTCCACACCGTTGAAACCTACTATCGTACTTCTCTCTCTATCTTCTCCTTTCCCATTGTCTTCTCTCTCTCTATCTTTATTCTTTCCACCACAACCATCCCTCATCATCTTTGTTACTACTGGCCGGCTGCCCTCATTGTCGCCAACCTGCCATCCATCTCCAGCCACCTTCGCCTCAGCTTCCAGCCCTAGATCCGCTGCTCTCTCTCTCTCTCTCATCAAACAGTCATCGCTACCTCTCTGTCTCGATTGCAGTCGTTGCTCTGTAATGTTCTTACTAGTTTATATTAAGCATTAGAAGAGTTTAGGGATTTTTGAGAGAGTATAAAGAATTTTGGATAAGAAGAAGGGGAAGAGAAATATAGAGAATGAGAAGTAGAATTTAGTTCAAAAACTGCTAGATTCCTTTCTTCACAATATTTTTAATGTATAGAAGCTGGGAATTGAAAATAATTTGCAAAACAAAATTAAGTGCTAAGATCCTAACAGAAATTGAAATGTTTCAACAGTATTCCTTTGCCTACTACCAAGGGTAGTGGTGGTTAGCTGAGTTCATTATGTTGAGATGGTTGTGGCCCGTTGGATTAGCTTTGTTTGGAGGACCTTGATGTTGCCACGCATCAACACCAACGAATGCCAACAAATTAATGAGTACGACATCATTTTCCAAATTTTCACTCTCTACGGCTATTTTCATTGGACGGATGGGATCACTCTGTTCCCTTCTAATCGTGCAGCTCCTAATCATTTTAGGTTGTAACCCCATCAACGTGGCATTTCCCTTCTATTGAGATGATCCTTGTCCCCAAGGATCAAATTGGGGAAATCTGCTTCTAATGTAGTGGTAATCCTCCCATGTGGCTTGCTCCGGATGTGATCAATCCCACTGCACCAGGATTTGTGGAATTGGAGCATTGTCTCGTGAAACCATTCTTCTATCAAGTACTGCAATTGATGCTATCTTGGAGCATTGTCTCGTGAAACCGTTCTTCTATCAAGTACTGCAATTGATGCTATCTTGAAATTCCCTTCTACATCATCTGGTAGATTGGATGAATGTATGTGCTTGGATCCTATGTTTCTGAGTGGCACTAAGGTTTGTCTATATGGCTACAGTTTGAGATAGACCTCCTCCCCAATTTGAAACTCTCTCTCTTTATCTTGTTCCTATTAGCATACATCTTCATTCAATCTTGACCTTGCTTCAAATTTTCTTTCAATTGATTGATGATGAGTGCTTTTACTTGTAGCCAAGTTGGGACATCCTTGTGCTCCATGTGTGCACATGGACCTAGGGTTATAGGAGAAGGAGAATATCCATACAAAGCTTGGAAAGAGGTTATCCTTGTTTTGATTTTTAAGTAGTCTAATGTGTAAGGTGAACTCAGGGCAAGCTTGCTCATTAACTAGTTTTGCCCGGATAATCTACTGGAAATGACCATCTCCTTCATAACTCTCTTGCACCTCCTTCACCCAAGTAGGCACAGTCATAGTAATAGCATAGCACTATTCTGATTCTCTCCTTGATAGAACATCATCTGCTCTATTTTTACTCCTTTTTTTGTACTGCACTTTATAGTTCATCCCTATTAGTTTTGACATCCCTTTTTGTTACATTGTGGATTCTATCCTTTGATCTAAAAAGTACTTTAGACTCTACTGATCAGCTTTGATAATGAAGTGATGTCCCAGTAGATAATGCCTCCATTTGGTGACTGCCATAAGTAAGGCTAAGAATTCCTTCTTATAAATAGACAGGCCTAGATTCTTAGCTCCCAATACTTTGCTAAGAAAAGCAATAGGTCTTTTCTCTTGCATAAGCACAGCCCTTGTGCCCACTCCACATGCATATATTTTAACCACAAATAGTTTAGAGAAATCAAAGAGTGCTAACACAGGAGCAGTGGTCATGGCTACTTTGAGCTCCTTGAAGGCTTATTGTGCTTCTAGTCCCCACTGGAATCTATCCTTTTTTAGAAGGATGGTTAATGGTTTACTAATTACCCCATAACATTTGATAAACTTTCTATAATACCTAGTGAGCCCCAAAAATCCCCTCAAAGCCTTCACACACTTGGATATTGGCCAGCTTAACACACATTCTATTTTGGTAGGATCAGTAGCCACCCCTTCAATTGAAATTATATGCCCCAAATACTCCACCTGAGTTTGTAAGAAATTGCACTTGCTTTTCTTAGCATAAAGTTGATTCTTTCTTAGTTGCTCTAAAGTTTGTTTAAGATGCTCCAAGTTCTATTCCTTGGGCTTAACATAGACTAGTATATCATCAAAAAACACCAAGATTTTTTTTCTTAACTGATTCCCAAGGACTTGGTTCATTAATACTTGAAATGTGGATGGAGCATTGCATAATTCAAATGGCATGACAATTAATTCTTAGTGCCCATTGTGTGAAACAAAATTTTTCTTGTACACATCCTCAAGTTTCATTTTGATTTGAAAATAACTAGACCACAAATCAATTTTTGAATAGTACTTAGCACCATATAATTCATCCAGAAGCTCATCAATGACTGGTATGGGAAATTTATGCTTGATAGTAACGCCATTGAGGTATCTATAATCAACACATAGCCTCCATTGTCCATCTTTTTTCTTAACCAACAGAATAGGTGAAGCAAAAGGGCTTTGGCTAGGCCTTATAGTTCCAGCCTCCAACATCCCTCTAATGAGCTTCTCAATTTCTTCCTTTTGGACATGGGGATACCTGTAAGGGATCTGCTTTTTGGGTACATCATTGGGCAATAGAGTAATTTGATGCTCAATGGATCTTTCAGGTGGTAAAGATTTGGGGTCTTCAAATATATCCCCATAGCTTGTCAAAACTTGTGTTAACTCTGGATCTTCCCCTTGATCTTGTAGGGCCTCCATTTTAACTGAATATAAGTGCCCAAACAACCCATATTCCCTTTCTTAAATAGCTTACTGAAGGCCTTAGCTGACATAAGCTTAAGCTCAGTATTCTCAACTATAGTCTTCATAGCTATCCTTTTGCCTTGTCTGGAGATTGTGATCTTCATACTATCATAGTCAAACTCTACAGGGCTATTATTTCTTAACCAATCGCCACCCAAAACCACATCACATCCTCCCAATTGTAGAACTCTGCTAGGTCCTTCAAAGTTTTGTCCTTGGATGTACCATACAAAATTAGGACAAATGACTCTACTTACCACTTTACTCCCATTGGCTAAACTAATCAACATAGGAGTAGTGTATTCCGGGGTACATCCCAATTGTTGAGCAGTGCTTTCATTAATGAAACAATGTGTGCTCCCATTATCAATTAAAATCTAAATTTCTTGGCCATAGGCATTCCTTATAATCCTTAGTATGTTCATGTCAATGTTTCCTGACATGGCATTCGGAGACAAGTTCATTTCATCTATAGCCTCTTCTACACTGTCACTCTCTTCGTCCTATCTTTCAGCCTTGTAGGCCTATTCCTCCTCCTCTGTCATCATCATATACACCCATCTTTGTGTGCATCTATGTCCAGGTATATAGATCTCATCACAATTATAATATACGTTCATATACCCTCGCTTGTACTGCATTAAGTAACTTTCTTGGATAGACATTAGGTCCTAGGGTGAATTTGTTACGTAGTTTTGGTGGATTGTTGAAGTTTTTTGGGAAAGGGTTAGGGTGAGAATTTGTGGATGGTATGTATGAAATGTTTTGTGATGGAGGTTTGTAAGGTATTTTAGGTTGGGGAAAAGTCGTTTGGGTGTTGTTAAACCTTTTGATTATAGCTTCCATAGTACTCTCTTGTCTTTTTGCAAATGAGATGGCTTGAGAAAAAGAATGAGGTTTCAAAGCTATCACATCCCCTTTTATATCATCTCTAAGTCCACTCACAAAATTGGCAGTGAAAAATTCATCCAAGAAATCCTTGTTGAATACCAATAAGCGAGACTTAAGTTCTTCAAACATCTCAAGATATTGGTCAACTGTCCCTGCTTGACACAATTGATTAAACTCTTCTATTATCAATTCAAAATATGTGTCATCAAATCTATCTAAAATAGCCTTGATAAATTGTTCCCACTTTGGTATCTCATTCTCTTCTAGATACCCTTGAAACCACAGCTCTGCCTTCCCTTTAAGATAAATTGAAGCTAATGCTACCTTTTGTTCATGAGGGATTCTTGGTAACAACTGGAAGTACCGTGTGCTTTTTCTGATCCAGGCCCTGGGATTTTCTTGATCAAAGCATGAAAACTCAATATTTGGAAAAGAGAGAGAGGTGGAATTTGGCAGAAAAAATACTTGATTCTTTCTTTCACAATATTTTTAATTTATACAAGCTGGGAATTGAAAATAATTTGTAAAACAAAATCAAATGATAAGATCCTAACAGAAATTGAAATGTTTTTGCAGTATTCCTTTGCCCACTATCAAGGGTAGTAGTTGTTAGTTGAGTTCGTTATGCTGAGACGGCTATGGTCCATTGGATTAGCTTTGTTTGGAGGGCCTTGATGTTGCCACCCATCAACACCTGCGAATGCCAATGAATTAATGAGTACGACATCGTTTTCCAGATTTTCACTCTCAATGGCTATTTTTGTTGAATAGCTGGGATCACTTTGTTCTCTTATAATCGTGCAGTTCCTAATCATTCTGGGTTGTAACCCCATAGACGTGACACCCACCACTCGCTCTCTCTGCCGCAAGCCACCCACCTTCTTCGCATCACCGCCATCAGACCTACTCTCATTCTCTCCCTCCTAGCCATCTTTTCTCTTCCCCTCTTCCCTTTGTCATCTCTCTCCTACCGTCATCCTTGCTCTCTCCATCACGGTCTCTGTCTCCCCAGCTTCGGCTACACCAAACACCTTCAAACCACCAACTGCTCTTATGACTGGACAACCTTTAATTTGGATAAATTAGGACAAATTTCTCCCTTTTTCTCTTTTTATTTATTTCAGTTGTATTTCTTTAATTTTGGGGATTTCTTGTGATTAATTGAAACACTCTTCTTGAAAAATTATAGGTTGAATTGACACATGGTACAACAAGCACCATAGCCTAAGCGATATGGAAAAATGACTCGGGGTACATTCCACTCCTCTCCACCACCATCAGGGAAGTATTCTTGTCCTCTCGTATTTATTTTTTTCATATTATACATCGAGGACAATGTTTGATTTAAGTGTGGGGGAAGGATACTTGAATTGTGATGGTGTTGGAGTCATGGATTGTTGGATTGATTGGTTTTGAGAAGCTTTTGTATATGCTTTATTTTTATTTTTGTGGACTTGTGTTTAAAAGGCATTTCACGTTAGCTTTTTGGTCTTCTACTTGTTTCTTTGCATTTTTGTTTGTACCTAGTATCACCCTGACTTAGACATGCTCTGCGTACTCTAGTTTTTATCACAAATCTTCAATTTTTCTTTCATAATATGAGGTTTTATTTTGAACTAGTGTCAAGAAGGAAGTCGATGAGCCAATGGGGTTTACACCTGGGAAGTGATCACTTATAGGAAAGTTAATGATTTTTTCTCACCTTAATGCATTTGTTTAAATCATTGGCCTTGGATATGGAATATTAGGGAAAAATATTTATACTACTACGTGAATTAGTGAATAGGTTTGGCAAGTAGTCACTTTTTGAAGGAACTTCTTGTGTTATGCTTGAAGTTTATGTGGACTTCAAAATAAAGAAAATAAATGTGGGGAGAAATTATTTTTAAAAAAAGCCAATTTACTATGCTAATCATGCAGAAAAAAGTCATTATGAATAGAGCTAGTAGTCATCTAGAGGTTGTTACCAATTGAGTAACCAGGCACACTCATCACCAATATTTTTGTTTACGTAAAAAGATTGGCTAATACTCTAGACAAGCTAATCACACCAACTAAGCAATCAGGCACACTCGTCACCATTGTTTTTGTTCGCATAAAAAGGTTGGTTGTGGTTAAGATTGCCTAACAATAATTATATATATATATGTATATAATCAAATCATAAATCAATGAAACTCCCCACTTTATTACTCTTCGAATGAAGGATGCGCGATGTCTAATGTGATTACGATTATTTTCTCCTTTGAGTTGATTTGCAAACCAAACTTGTTTGTTTGTTAAGGATTGGAGTAGAGAGTGTTAATTCCATCATATTATGTGTCTAAAGACCTTTGTTTGAACCAATGCCTAAGTGTGGAAATTTTTGTGAATGTATTTTATAGGTTGTTCTCTTTCAAAGTGAGCATACATTTGTTCATTGCCTTCATTAATTTGTCATTGTCTAAATGACTGTTTTACTTGAGAGAAATTTATGACTTGGATTTCTAGCATGCTTGAGGACAAACATGGACTAAGTGTGGGGGAATTTGATAACAAGTAATTTCTACCAAATTTTAGGCCATATTTCCACTTGTTTTGATTAAATTGGGGTTTTAAAGTGGTTGGAATTTCACTAAATTTATTTTTTACTTGTCATAAGCGGATTGATGAAAATGAGCTAAAAAGTGTCGTTTTGGCAAGAGTTGAACATGGAAACAAACTACCGTCTTGTCTACGATTCCTAGGGCTTTCCAATGAATTATCCTAGTTATGTTATGAATTTGATCTAGGGTTAGAGCACTATATATACATATTGTAAGGCCTTGTCAAGGTAACCCTTGATTCTAGTTTTAGTTTTCTTCTAAATCTTCAACTTTTATATTTTTATTTGAAGTTATTATTATGGCTATGCGTGTCTAACTTCTTTCTTCAGTCAAGGAGTAATTCAAATCAACGTTTTGTTAAAGGATTGTGAGATCTAATTGATTTGTTTGTCTTTTACTTTTATGCTGTATTTATGTATTTTTTGTACCTTTTTAGAAAAATCTCTTTCCTTAACGTTGTTTTGTTGATTGTGCAATTTAGGCATGTTGTTCAAATGATAGAATATCATATATCCAGCTGGTAAGATTAAATATGTAATTATTTAATTGAACCAACATATGGGGAAAGTTGTATAGTTTGATTGTATCGAAGCTTTTGGATTAAACTATGGAAAATATATAATCTAGTTTCGAAAAATGACGTTTGCAAGTTTGTTTGCTAGGATTTGGTCTTTCTAATTTTTAATACTATTAACGGGTTAAATCCTATCTTTTGACTAGGGTTATTCATTGGCTAGGAATTACTCATCGTGTTCGCATGTTAGTCTATAATTAAGGAAAAATTAGGTTGCACGAGTTCTTTGAAGGCTATAACTAATATATTGCATGAATTAAAAGTTATCTTTGAATCGATGATCAATCTATGAAAATGTTATGCGAAAAAAAACCCTTGATTGAGTTCTTATTCATATAGATTTGTTTTTCATTTACTTATTACTTTTATTTTATTTTAATTGCAACCCCCCCCCCCCCCCACATTTTTGCTTTATTTTGCACGCTTGGTTATTTTAGAAATTCGTCAATTAATTATTCCCTGCGGGATCGATTCTGTTCACCCTATTTACAAATTTATTTGTTTTTAGGAATAGTAGGAATTATTTTAATCGACGTAACTCAAATAAAGATGATCCAAATTGTAAGATAGTACTCCCAGAGATTAATGAAGTTAATCCAAGAATTACATTGCCGTCAAATAAGACAAGAGAGAAACATGGAATTATGTGAAGAAAAATTAATGTGAGGGGCTTAATTAGGGTTTGGAAAACCACCATTTTCAATACTAATTAATCTCCCTCGAAATTAGCTTCATATTTTTTCTACACTTAATTTCTTGTCAGATTCCCATTAATTACTTGGTCCCCGAGATGACCTTCAATGCTATCCCATTTCTAGTTCTGTATATATGTAACGTGTAATATATATTTATTTATAAAAAAAATGGCAACAAATTATATTATATATTAATTGTTTATTAAAAATGATACACTGATTGCATAATTTTCGTCCTTATTGTAATCGAGAATCAAATTTACTAATTAATAATTGGACCAAAAAGATTCTAATATGTCTTCTCTCTTTCCGAAAAATATTTTTTCTTGGTCTATAAGGGATGTGGGGAACAACATGAATGTACATACTGTGAACTTTGCCATTATGATAAAAATAATTTTTGATTCGGCATAAATAGTAATTAGTAAGATTTAAATAAAATTAAGTACTTCCTAGAAAATAAATGAAATATCAGATTGGGACAAATTAAAAATAGAAAAAATTACACTGACCACCCCTGAGGTTTGACTAATTTACGAAAAGTCTCCTGCTATTCAAAAATTACCAAAAACCCTCTATATTACAAACTTATTTGAATTTTTAAAAATACCCCTTCCCTTTTTTTGGGTGATTTACATTAACCACCCTGAGATTAGGCTAATTTACGAAAAACCCCTATGGTTTCAAAAATTACCAAAAACCCCTGAGGCTATACTAATATTACAACTAGCACCTACTTAGGTTGACTTATCAACAATATTAATTCTTTTTTTTTCCCTCTGTAATATTGTTATCATAAAATTTTCATGTAATAGATTTGGAAAAAAAAAGTGATTACTTATTCAAATAAATATTCCGAATTTAATGTTATGAATTTATACTAAATATACGTAATATGTGCTAAATTTATATTTGAGAAAAATATAATTATATGCATCGTATATATCTATTATATGAAATGAGAAATATAAACATTGATTGAAATAAAAATTGAAATTAAATAATGCACTTGAAAACTTTATTTAGCTTGAGGACTCTAACTTATTTCTCTTAAAATTTACTCCGTATTAGTGATAATATAACAAACTTGATATGTTGGTAGATACCTTTAATGCATTAAATTCAGAATATTTATTTGAATAAATAATCATATTTTTTTTTTCAAATCTATTACATGAAAAATTTATGATAACAATATTACAGAGGAAAAAAAAAATTTAACTTACATTTATGTGGGCTCCTCCAATTCATGGATTAATTATAGTCTTATCTCAATATTAAAATAATAATTAGTGCTTACGTATCTAAATTTGTGACCGTTGTTTGTGTCAGAGTTGCATTGTATTTTGGGGCCCAAAGACCATTAAATATGGTGATTATTAAATATGGGAGATGTATCATCATATATAAATAAAGAATCTTTAAAACCCATAGTTCTGTCTTAACTCCATTAAATTATTAAATCTTTCAACGCTATCCAGAGGCCTCAATAATAACCTCATCAACACAACACACACGACAAAACTGGTCAAAGTTTTTGCACAAGTGATTTTATCATCATCATCATTTTCTCGATGGATCCGTCGCGCATTACTCTGCGTCCATTCAAGCTATCTGACACGGACGATTTGCTATTGTGGGCGGGCGACGATCGAGTGACCATCTCAGGACCGTGGAAAACTTTGACATCCAGAGAGGAGGCCTTGTCTTTCATCGAACACCACTGCATACCCCACCCTTGGCGACGGTCTATATGCATCGATGACCGTTCCATCGGTTTCGTCGCCGCATTACCCGGTTCCGACGAAGACGCCAGGTAAGTAAAAGTTGTCATCCAATTATATGGATACAATGACAAAAGAATTTATTTTTCACGATGTCAATATTTACGAAGATTACTCACGAGTTGTAAGGATATTACTAAATGTTAGCGTTCACAACTGAAATACTAATTTCAGTCACTATGGAGTCATATTCTGATAAATAAAATATACTGCATCATCTTGGCATATTTAATGTATGTGGAAAATAAAAAGATAATAAAATTTAATTATATTCTTAAATTTAGATAGTACAAGTTAGAAAAGAGAGAGGACGGAGACAAATTGAGAAAGTAAGGGAAAAAATCGTAGAAAGTAAATAGGAGAGAGGAGAGAGAGGAGAGGTAAGCTTGGCACACCAAACATATCAAAAGCACTTGCACTACAAGAAAAGGCTCAATTTTCGGCGGAATATTCCGCCGAAATTTTTCAGCTGATTTTCGGCGGAAAATTAAAAAAAATTAAAAATAATAATTTTTAAATTTTTCGGCAGATTTTCGGCGGAATTTCCGCCGAAAAATTTAAAAAATTAAAAATAATTAAAAAATAATATTTTTTAAATTAAAAAAAAATAAAAAATAATAATTTTTAAAATTTTCGGCGAATTTTCAGCGGAATTTCTGCCGAAAAATTTAAAAATTAAAAATAATTAAAAATTAATATTTTTTAAATTAAAAATAAATAAAAAATAATAATTTTTAAATTTTTCAGCGGATTTTCAGCGGAATTTCCGCCGAAAAATTTAAAAAATTAAAAATAAATCAAAAATAATATTTTTTAAATTAAAAATAATTAAAAAATAATAATTTTTAAATTTTTCGGCGGAATTTCCGTCGAAATATTTAAAAAATTAAAAATAAATCAAAAATAATATTTTTTAAATTAAAAATAATTAAAAAATAATAATTTTTTAAATTTTTCGGCTGATTTTTTGCGGAATTTCTGCCGAAAAATTTTAAAAATTAAAAATAAATCAAAAATAATATTTTTTAAATTTTTCGGCGGATTTTCGGCGGAAAATCAAGCCGAAAATCCACCGAAAATTTAAAAAATTAAAAATAAATAAAAATTAATATTTTTTAAATTAAAAATTAAAAATAAATATTTTTTAAATAAAAAATAATAATAATTTTATATATTTTTAAAATATATTAAAATTTAAAATTTTTATTTTTATTTGAATTATTTTTATAAAATTATTATTATTATTGTTATTATTATTATTATTAGAATGAAATGAATTTTTGTATGCTATATATATGTATATAATATTATGTATTATATATATAAATTTTCAATAAATAAAAACGTATTATTATAATTATTAATTATTGTTATTTGAATTGTTGTATGATATAAACATATAATGTAATGAATTATGACAACAAAGTGAACATAGCTCAACGATAAGAGAGTTGTTTGCCAACCGAGAGGTCGAAGGTTCGACTCCCAGCGGCCCCAAAAGTTGGGATAATATTGGACGCGTGTACGCACGCGCGCGCGAGCTGGGGCGAGGTTCCGTGTTCGACTCGTAGGTTGGGCAATTGAAAATAGATTTTCAAAATTTTAATTTAAATTTCGGCGGAATTTCCCGCCGAAAATAATTTAATTAAAAAAATAAATAAATAAATAATAATTTCGGCGGGAAATTCCGCCAAAAAATTTAAAAAATTAAAAATATATATATATTTTTCCCGCCGAAAATCCGCCGAAAAATCACTAGCGACGAAGGTTTTTTCGGGAGATTGAATCCGCCGAAATTTATTTTTTCCGCTGAAAATCCGCCGAAAATTTCGCCGAAAAAACTGTGTTTTCTTGTAGTGTTGTCAGAGGCTGGTGCTTTATATAATAGTACACATAATATAAAGTATAGACTAGTGTATTGGGCACACGTAGTGTATGTGTCAAATAAAAATGAGATATAATATGATCAAATAGTTAGTTTTAATAATATAAAATTAATTTCCTCCTAAATTCTTTATGCAAATATACATTTTTCTTAATTATTATTAATTATACTTCCATTTAAGTTATTTATAATATATTTATTAAATTTGGAAAAAGGATTAAAAAATCAATTTTAAATAAAATTATTTCTTGAATAGAAAAAAAAATTGATAAAAAAAAGGGATGTGAGAAAAAAAAAATGCAAGAGTGAAAAAATGGGGTAAAATGTTGCTGGAGAGACAAGAAATGATGGAAGATTGAGCAGAGTAGTTTAAAAGGTATTTTAGGAATACCATAATTTCACATACTAGAGAAAAAGTCAAAATCTCTCACACTTAATATATAGTATAGATTATCACTAAATAAATTTAATTAATAATAAAATAGAGAAATTGGTTTCTAATGTATAAAATTGGTGACAACTTTAACATTTGACAATAGGCTTCGAGCCAACGTGGGCTATGCCATAGCAGTAGAATATTGGGGACAAGGGATCAGTACCAGAGCACTCAAAATGGCCGTGCCTCAAGTGTTCAAGGAATTTCCTGAAATAGTAAGGCTGCAGGCTTTTGTTAATGTGGAGAATAAGGCCTCACAGAGAGTGCTGGCTAAAGCTGGATTTACAAAAGAAGGATTGCTGAGAAAGTACTATTATCTCAAAGGCCAAATTCACGATGTCTTGGTTTTCAGTTTGTTATCAACTGATTATTCAAATTATTTGTAAGTTTTTTTCTCAAGGAATTGTGGGTTCAATGAATGGCCATTTTTCTAATAGCAAATTGGGGATTGTCCTAGTGATTTCTGGTGTGCATACCTTTTTGGATGTTGAGAAAAAGGGCAATTTTTTTGTTTTTGTTTTGCCTTGTTGGGGGGAAAAAATGGGGTAAAGAAAAGAGAGAAATCATAACAAATGTCCAATCAAATGAACCAAGTTTTATATCATAGGTCATCTATCTATTCAGATTTTCACATATATATTGGACTAAGTCGGGTTAGTGGCATGTCTTGGGAAATAATAACTAATTATGCGTATACATTGGTGGAGTTACAAAAACTCCTTAAAATATTTTTTTCGTATTTAAAAAATTCATAAAATTAATAGTTAACCAAAAAACTTATTGACCTAGTTTTGATTCCGAAAGCCTAAGGATTGTCTTTCATTACTAAAAGAATAGCTACTTTGATACATATAACGTAACACTTTTACAAAGTGTTTTAATTGTGCACATATCGTGGTACATCGTAAAAGTGTCTCAATAAACTACATTAAATTTGAACTAAAATGTATCTTTTGTAACATTACAAAGTATAAAAATAAGTTATTGTGACACTCAAACTCATGGCACTTTACCTAGTGTCACCAAACCAAATTTGTTTTTAGTGAAACTAGCTAAAGTGTCGTATATTTTAGTATAGCAATAGCTTATTTTGACAGTTTATAGTGTCACGATAAATATATTGTATTTCAAATTTATGATAGATTACTGAGACATTTTTTATGAGGTGTCACAATAGGTATACAAATGTGACATTTAACTTTTCAAGAAATCCTTCTCAATGATTGTGAATGACCGATTTTTTCTATCTTTTTGTCCTTGTTTCTATGGGCAAGTCAGAAAGATTAAGAAATAGAACCATCTGATTTAATTCGTTCTCAATAGCCATGAAATGATCATCCTAGGGCGATCCTTTTGTCGATAGATGCTCCTATTACGATCGCAGTGTCTAAAGGATGAGTACCAACTACATAGCAATATTATATGTGTCAAATTAGATTTTTTTTAGTAGTGTTTTCAACAAGATTACCTTGTCTTGTTAAACTAAAAAACAAGTTTTTGATTTTCAGTTTATATTTTTCCCTTTCAAGTTCTTTAATTGATTTGTATGGATAATAATTCTAATAAATATAATTTTTCTAGAAAAATATTTTCTTAAGTTTTAAGAATATATAAATTACTGTTGAGATAGTTTGACTTTTGAAATCGAATGAACTAAACAAAAAGATTAAGATTGGCATATATTGACTTTAATGAAAGTTTTCCAGAATAATAATAATAATAATAATAATAATAATAATAATAATAATAATAATAATAATAGTAGTAGTAGTAGTAGTAAATAAATAAACAATATAAATCAATGACTAACTTATATAAGAATTTAAGGGTTATTCATCCATAAATAAGAATTGCAGTTAATAATTGAAAATTTTGGAATGAAAAGTTGGTGAAGAAGTTTTCACAAAATGAACATTACGTTTACGAGTTTTTTGGAATATATATATATATATATATATATAAATATATACTAGTAATCGGCACATCTTGCTTCGCACGGTGCTCCTCGCAAGGAGTCTAGTTAGGGCATATATGGTGCAGCGCACCGAGTACATATACCTGACAACTTGAAACTCATTCGATCAAGCTATTACATATAATGCGTACAAAGTCTATTCGGAAATTAAAGAGGGTCATACCTGTGTGACTTAATTCTGAAAAATTAACCCTCTTTCTAATAGCTTTGCGATACCATTCGTTGGGAATATGTTCAGCTCGCATATGATCGGTGTATATAAGAATCAAGCACACAAACACATCACATCCAAAACCAAACCCAAGGGTGAACACTTCCCCATAATGCAATTAAAAAGGGGCCAAATAAGCAAAGAAAAACAGCAATACAATGAGCATGCATGCCAAAGTTCCCACTGAGCGGATGTTTAATGCTGAGTTGTTTGATTATCACTACTCGGCACGCTGATGCGTTAGGCCTGTGAAATTCGACACAAAAACCCTCCCACCATTATATGCAAAGGATTATTCACTTAATTTTGGATGCCCTTCATCTGGACAGTATTATTTACAAGCATCTTATTTGCATAAAAGCATTGATATTATGATCAACACGCTCCATTTTTTTTGTTGGCTCAAGGCATTGATCTAACTATATGCCTTTATCTAGCAATGAGACCTCAAACAAGAGGATATTTATACTATTATGTTTGTAGACTTAAATATACGACAAGTATTAAATTAAAAAAGATATAGGCATTTGGGTGCTAAACTAAACATTATAGCACATCCCTGAACTTAGCGGTACTTCATTAACCGATATATTCATTTGAACTTCATTCAACATTGCAACGAAGTGTAAATATTTGCCTCAGTATTATTGAAACAAAACTACAGTAAAATATCAAGAAATAAATAAACTAACTAAATTATTATAAATCATACCACCTCCACACAAGAAAGACAATAGAATCTTGTCATTTTTTGTTTTTTTTTTTTTTTTTGATAATTAATAGAATCTTGTCATTAAATTCTACAAATGCTCAATCAATTATGTCTCGCCAACAAAAAATAGAAATCATGAATAAGTACATTTCATGAATACCTCAACTACATCTAAAATCACCATGAAATATTTTTTAAGACCACGAACATCACAAGATAAAAGCATCCACAATTACAGTAATTTTTTTTTTTAATCAGGTACAATTACAGTAAGGCTTCGTTTGGTAGGGTGGAAAATGGGAGAAAGGGGAGGGGACGAAAGGAAATTGGAAGGAAAATGTGTATTTTCCCTTGTTTGGTTGTGGGAGGAAAAAGGAAGGAAAGAAATTGAGGATGGAAAAATAAGTATGGGGCTCAATGATTTTTTTCCACCCAAAATCGGATGGAAAATGAGAGAAAAATAATGCAAGGATCTCCATAAAACAAGATTTACAAAATTGCCCATATGTATAACTAAGTATTTAAATAATATTACTTCTTCTACCAGTATGAATCTTTGTAATTTTTTAAATAGCAAATACGACGTGTTCATTTGTATAATACATTAAAAATATATTTCACATATTTATTTATTTTATTTTCATTAAATTATCTACGGCATAATTATATTTATAACTTAATTATATTTATAATAATATAAGATTGTAGTTGTCATTTGACACAATGAAACAAATATTTTATTATATTAATTTATATATTTTATTTACATTATACTTAGTTTTATTTTATTAATCTATTTTAATACATGAATTCATAACATAATTATAATTTATAAAGATATAAGGGTATTATTGTCATTTAGTACAGAAATCATTTTCTTTCCTTCCACTTTTCCATTCAAATAAAAAATAAATATATTTCTATTTTCGTTCCATCTATTTTCCTTTCAACCAACCAGACATGTGGAACATTAAAATCCACCCATTTTCTTTCCTCTCATTTTCTTTCCTCCCTACTTTCTTTCCTTTGCCAAACGCAATGTAAAAGAGCTATAGTAAAGATTATAACTTACACACTAATAACAAATTGACTGTAAAACTATAGTATCACTGATCAATGTCATTGAAACTTAAAACCAAAAAACTGTACAATATATAATTCCATCCAGGCATTAATAATCTAGAAAAACAGTGGAATGTAATTACAAAAAAAAATATAGTGGAACTTATAACTAAATACATGTATTAATTTTAATATATCATACATTGCATTTGTAAATCTCATCATTATTATTAGGTTGGACTCATGATTTCTGGGAAGATTCTGCTTCTAGATAATCCACCGAATGTTTATTATTTACCAATTGAATAGCATGCGGATTTCGTAAAATCCACATTCCTCCTTTCTTAAATGATGTAGCAAATATAACAAATTTGATTAATTAAATTAATTCACATTCCTCCTGTCTTCTTAAATGATGTAGGAAGAACACTACTGAATATAACAAATTTGATTAATTAACTTAATCCACATTCCTCATCTCTTTGCACAATCAATGTGAAAACCACATCATTTGATTTTGTATTCAAGACAATAAAAATATTTACTTTGGTTAGATCCAACAGCATTGTCGCCATTTCTGAAAAGGTACATCTTCCAACACCATTAGCACTACACAATACATGTTTCTTGCTTCTCTGCACTCATCCGATGATTTACTGGCATTGTTATGTTTATTCTCTACAATCTCATTTTTGCCTATAATGTTGAAGATTGCATTCCCATTTCCAACGTGCAAGTACACTCTATACATTTTTGTTTTACATGTAAATACATACTTCTCTCTTACACGAACTAATTAATTAGGAAGTCCACATGAGCCATGATGTGATAAGCTTGAATAATAATTACAAACATACTAATAATTGTTAATTTCTTTCTCGATCCAAACTCTAACCAGTTGCCGGTCGAAACATGATCCAAAAAATCTTGTAGCTACTCAAATACCTTAGGAGAATCACTATCTCAATGGGGGGAAATTATGTCTGGGATTATACCAAATATTACCCATTGCAATTTTTTATAACATCAATAAAAATAAAGAGGCAACACTACAGGAACAAAGGCAAATTCCGGAAGGAAAATCCGGCAGAAATCCGGCGGAATTTCTGCCGGAAAATGCTAAAACCGGCGGAATCGTGTCCGCTGGAAAAAATAGCCCCGGAACAGTGTTTTTTGCCGGAATTCCTCCGGAACGAGTCTGGCGGCGAATCCGGCGGAAATTTCCGCCGGACTGCTTTCCGGCGAAAATTTTCGTCGGATTACCACTAACCGTCAACACCAGTCCCACCGGACCGCCGTCACCACCCCACTGGACGACCGCCACTAGTCCCCGCCACTGCCACTGCCGCTGCCGCCGCTGGAATAGTACCTCCCAAAATGTGCAAATATTTGTACTTGAGGAAATTCGAACTCGTAACCTCCAACTTGGATGACCAACCCTTCACCGCCAAGCTATTGTTGTAGGTTGTGTTCTATTTTTATTCTTATTTTAATTTATTTTAACATTCTTTCTTTCAATTTTAAAAAACAAAATAAATGTATTATAAATAATTAAAAGATAGTATCAGTAAAAATAGATAAAATATAGTATTGATACTATATAAATATATGTATTATACATACTATGTAAACATATGTATACCAATAAATATATTATAAACAATTAAAAGATAGTATAAGCAACAATAGATAAAATATAGTATTGATAATATATAAACACATGTATTATACATACTATATAAACATATGTATATCATTAAATATATTATAAATAATTAAAAGATAGTATAAGTGACAATAGATAAAATATAGTATTGATACTATAAAAACACATGTATTATATATACTATATAAACATATGTATACCGATAAATATTTGTATGATGCTTATAAATAGTTTTGTTTGCTAATAGTATTGATATTATATAAACTTATATATTATATATACTACATAAACATATATATATATATATATATACACACACTATACAAACATATGTATTCCAATAAATATATTATAACTAATTAAAAGATAATATAAATAATAATAGTTAAATATATATACTATATGAACATCTATATACCTATAAATATATTATACATAATTAAAATCTAGTATAAATAATAATAGTTAAAATATAGTTTGATACTATATAAACATATATAGTATATATACTATATAAACATATATATACTATATAGACATATGTATAACTATAATTATATTATACATAATTAAAAGATAGCATAAATAATAATATTTAAAAGATAGAATTGATACTATACAAAGATATATATTATATATACTATATAAACATATATATACACAATATAAACATATGTATACCTATAAATATATTATACATAATTAAAAGATAGTATAAATAATAATCGTTAAAAGATACTATTGATACTATACAAATACATATATTCTATATACTATATAAACATATGTATATATTCTTTTAATTTGTTCAAAGAAAAAATATTGAATGAGCAATCACAATTTTTAAGGAATTTAATTTACCTAAATGGGAAAATTTTATAAAATGGTTCTTTAAAACTTTTGAACCTTTTGAAACAAAATTACTTTCAGAAGATTTTTATAATTATCTTTCTGATCTTAATCAAACTCTACCTTTTGTTCAACGGTTCATCATTAAATTTATTGAAAACCTAGAAAATAAAGTTTCTGTTCTTGAAAGAAATTATGAAATTTCAAAAAATAATATTATTACAGGAATATTTCCTCCTCAAGATCCTTTTGAAATAAAAAGTGATAATCAAACTAGATCTTATAATGCTTTTGAAAAATTATTAGATTCTAAAAATGTATTAATTAATACACCACATATAAATAGTATTATATAACAATTAAATTGTGGTAATTTACATTTAATTGTATTAGGAGAACAAATTGATATTTTAACTATTAAAATGGAAACTATATTAAATAAAATAACTAAATTAAATCAGGAAATACATAATTTAAAAGGTGACGATATTTTATTTAAAGAAGTAGTAGCGGTACCAAGTATTCAACCTCCTATCGAAGTTAAAGATTTTAAATTAAAATCAATAATTGAATTAGAAAACTTAATTAATGATCAATTTAAAAAATTATCTTTAGGCACACTCACACAACATCTAAATAATGAGAACAATGATGAAGTAAATAAAATAGGTAATAAAACATATTCTAGTAAATATGCAGATAAACCTAATCAAAGATTTTATTATTATCCAAGACCAACTCCATGAGGTTTGTTTTATGAAGAACAAGAATTTGTTAATAGTACAAGTTTTAGTGGAAAACAAATTTATGAATGGAATTTAGATGGTTATACTTCTAAATAAATTGCTAATATGTTACATAGAATGCTTATGTATAGTACTATTTGTAAAACAAATAATAATATAGATAAACAAATTGCATCAATAATAGTTGTTGGATTTACAAAACAATTAAAAGCATGGTGGGATAGTTATCTTGACCAAGAACATAAAGATAGAATAATGAATACTTTAAAGTAGAAAAATAAGGAAAATGTTCAAATTGTTGTCTATACATTAATTGTTAATATATTTGAACATTTTACTTGTAGATGGTATGATAATAGTGATAATATAAGAACAATATTACAAAATCAAAGATGTCATACACTTACCTCTTGTAGATGGTACAAAGATGCTTTTCTAAGTAGAGTCTTAGAGTTACCAAAGAGTAATTCTCCTCATTAGAAATCAAAGTTTATAGATAGTTTACCTTTATTATTTACTGAAAGAGTAGAGGAAATGCGTTAAGCATTAATTATGATAATTATAATTATGGTAAACTCATAAGTACCTATGTTAATGAAGTATTAGCTTTATGTAATGAAATTAAGTTAAATCAACAAATTAAAAAACATCATTTAAATGAAAGAAAACAATTAGGTGAATTTTGCGACCAATTTGGTATGAATCCACCCAAAATCAATAATCCTGATAAAACAGGTAAGAAAAATAAAAAGAAATATAAATCCCTTCTTATAAAAAATACAGACAAATGAGATGTGAAAAAAGAAGACAAAATAGACAGGAAAATTGTATTCCTAAAAGAAAATGGAAACCAATTAAAAATAAGGAAAAGTAAGTTTAAACCTTCTAATGCTTGCTTTAAATGTGGGAAAGTAGGATACTATTATAAAGATTGCCGTGTTAAACAAAAAATTCATGAATTAAACATTGATAATGAATTAAAAGAAACTTTGTGTAAAAGAACCTGATAGTGATAGTTCTAATTCAAATTCATCTTTTTCGAATAATTCTGACGTTGCCGTGCAGCCCCAAGATGGAATCCTAACTGAAAATGAGGAAGTGCCGGCCTTTGAGAACGAATCTGCCACTGCTCCAGATTTATGCGCCTTTCAGATTCAACAAGCAGCTGCTGCCCCTTGCTTCGCGCAAGGCATTAATCAGCCCTCAGTTTCAGCAAGTTTCCCTACTCAAGGTCAAAAGGAGAGTGTTAGGCCCAAGAAAGTGTCTCGTGACTTGGGTGGGTCTTCAACAAGCACGGAGCTTGGGAATTTGGCTTCCCCGAATGACTCTTGCCACTCTGGGTGCGCTCGTTTGGCGAGTCGAGAAAGGGATGTCGTTGGGTTTCTAGTTGAGCGGCCTTCGATTCATGACACCAAGGGCCCATGTCTTTTAAATGTTGCCGGTGCTGATGATTCACTCATCCCAGTTAATACCAATGCTCATGATCCTATGCAACTTTTAGTCTTTCACGAGGCTAGAACTGCTGCGGTGCATAAAAGGGGAGGATCAGTTGACGACTCAATTCTTCAAGACTCAGAATGTACACAGAGGAAAAATATAGTAAAGAAACCTGAGGCACTACCTCGAACTCAGAGACAAACCAGGAGCAAAAGAAAACCCACTAAAGAAGGTAATTTCTGCATCAATTATTAATGAATTTAAACATAATGGTGTGGAATATTAGAGGTATTGCTAATTCAAATACCCAAAGTTATTTACATCGCTTGAGGAAAAAAAAGAAGCTAAATATTCTTGTAATCATAGAGCCAATGACTAATCTAGATGCTAGCTTTATGGCTCGTAGATTTGGTTTTGAGCAAGTTGTATCAAATGTGGCTAATAAGATTTGGGTTTTCGCTGACTTTAGCACCTGTATTAATATACTTGAGAACCATGATCAGTTTATTCATATTGAGGTCTCTTATCCTTCAGTGGCTAAGCCATTTTTTTGTTCTTTTGTATATGCCAAATGCTCGAGATGTGAACGGCGCGAGTTATGGGACGGATTGAGAACAATTTGCACCTCTTCCCTTGGCTTGTGGCCGGAGATTTTAATACAGTGCTGACTGTTTCTGAGATGAAAGGATGTGCTACTCCAAGGATGGGGGATATTGAAGATTTTGCAGACTTTGTACAAGACTGTGAGCTACAAGATGCGGGCTGCATCGGGAGTCAGTTTACTTGGACGGATAAGAAGAGGAAATGGAAGCGACTGGATAGGGTGTTGATTTCTAACGAGTGGGCTGACCTATTTTCGAGCACCCGAGTATGTCACCTATCCCTACACAAATCTGATCACGTTCCATTGATGATTCATTTGGAGAATAATGCTTTCAAAGGGCCATCCTCATTTCGATTTCTACATATGTGGTGTCACCACCATGGATTTCTGGAGGAAGTACAGCGTAACTGGAATATACCTATAGTAGAAACAGGGATGGTAAAACTTCAACGCAAGCTTGGCCGACTAAAACAACGCCTGAAATGGTGGAATAAGCATGTTTTCGGTAATATTTTTGATGATGTGGCTGCTAAGGAGGTTGTTGTTCAAAATTGTGAGCGACTTTTCGAGCAAGATCCCTCAGATTACAACCTAATCAACTTGAACAGATCAAGTGCAGAGCTCACGAAATCCTTAGCAATGCAAGAGAGATATTGGAAGCAGAAAGCTGCCTGTAAATGGGCAGCAGAAGGGGAGCGCAACACTAAATTCTTTCATTCATTGGTTAAAAGGAAACGAGCACGGGCAGCCATCCACACTATTTTGGAAGGACATCAAGTTCTCACGACTCCACTCGATATTAAACAATCAGCTGTGGCCTTCTTCCAGAAGCTTTTGAGTTCGGGGGAGGATGAGATGCTTCCGGATGACTTTGCTTGTATTCCTGAACTTATTTCGAAGTCGGACTCTGATAACCTCTGTGTCACACCGACTTTGGACGAGGTGAAGGAAGTTGTGTTTGATATCAGTCCTGATAGTGTGGCTGGGCCAGACGGATATACTTCTCTTTTCTTTCAGATATGCTGGAATATTGTGGGTCAGGACATTTTTGAGGCAGTCCTGGACTTCTTTAATGGGGGCCAAATGCCTAAAGGGTTCAAAGCTACTACTTTAGTGCTTATTCCCAAGACCAACACAGCCTCCTCCTGGGCTGATTATAGACCGATCAGTCTATGTAATGTCACCAATAAGATCATCTCTAAACTTATCTATAAGCGGTTGAGCCGTGTCTTGCCAAATTTGATCTCCGCGGCTCAGAGTGGTTTTGTTTCTGGACGGTCCATTCAAGATAACATTCTTTTAGCACAAGAGCTAGTCCATTCGCTAAATGTGAAAGGTCAAGGTGACAAGCTTATCCTTAAACTGGACATGGCCAAAGCATATGACAGGCTTCAATGGCCGTTTCTTTTCCATGTTCTGGAAAGCATGGGATTTTGCGAGAAATGGATTTCTATGATACAGAGATGTGTTCAAAGTTGTTTCTTTTCTGTGCTCTTGAATGGTTCCACCACTGGTTTCTTTCAGTCTTCCCGCGGTCTAAGACAAGGGGATCCCCTCTCCCCGGCTCTGTTTATACTCGCAGCCGAATGGCTTTCAAGGAGCTTGGATTCTCTCTTTCAGCGTATCCCCTCACTCAAATATGATGGGGATTCCCGGCAGGTTATTTCCCATTTGGCATATGCTGATGACATTATTATTTTTGCTAAGTCCTCGGATGGAAATATTGTGGCATTGATGGATTTGTTGCGAAGATATGAGGCTGTTTCTGGGCAGCTTATTAGTTGCTCCAAGAGCCGCTGCGTCGTGAGCAAACATTGCAACAGCGTGCAAAAGCATTACATCCAGATGGCCACCGGATTTACTATGACCTCATTGCCAATCACTTATCTTGGGGCTCCATTGTATGTTGGGAATAAGAAAAGTTATCTTTATGCTGATATATTGGATAAGATCAGGAACAAAATAGTTGGTTGGGAGAAAACAGCTCTTTCTTATGGTGGGCGACTTCTCTTGATTCAAAGTATTCTGAACTCTATGCCGTTGTACATCCTCCAAGTGCTGCAGCCTCCTCAATCTATTCTAAGCAAGATTGACAAGCTGCTCAATAAATTCTTCTGGGGTGACTATGGCCATCAAAAAAAAATCTATTGGACTTCTTGGCAGAATGTTTGCTATCCATATGAAGAGGGTGGATTAAAGAAAACTTGCTGAAGTTATTGAGGCCTTCTCATGGAAAATTTGGTGGAATTTTCGAAAGCAATCATCTCTGTGGGCGAAATATATGAGGGAGAAGTATGTCAAGTGGTTCTTCCCCCTTCATGCTCCTTCGAACCCAAAACACTCTAATGTATGGAGGCGTATGGCGAGTATTCGTGCGGCGGCAGAGGCTCAGTTCTTCTGGATTTTAGGCCGTGGAGAGTGCTCCTTTTGGTATGACTGCTGGATGGGTGAAGCTCCGCTTTCTATCTTATTAAACAGGCCTGTATGTAGGTTGGAACCAGTTAATGCTTATTGGACTAATGGGAGGTGGGATGAGAGTAAGTTGCTGTCTATACTCCCCTCTCAGTTAGTTTACCAGATTGGTCAAGTCCCTTTCTCTTGTGGTAATGACGATATCCTGACTTGGAAAGCCTCCCCTCTGGGTAGATTTACTACGAAGTCCGCATTTGAAGCCATTCGTGCTAATCGGGAACACCATGAGCTCTTATCACATACTTGGACTAAACAGATCAGACCAACTATCTCTGTCTTTATTTGGCGCCTTCTCAATAGTTGGCTACCTGTCCACACAAAACTGCAGAAGAAGGGGATTATCATGGTTTCTAGATGCTATTGTTGTGGGGATAGTATTGAGGATGCTCAGCATCTCTTCCTTAAAAGCCCTAAAGCTAGGGATATCTGGGCATTCTTTACAGGGATCTTTGATATTCCTGCCATTGACACAGATAATGCTGTCATTCAGCTTAACCATTGGAAAAATCGAGCGACAACAAGCATTAAGGGAAATGTCAGGTTTGTGGTCCCTGTCCTTATTTTTTGGCACATTTGGAAGGAGAGAAATGACTGTGTCCATCGACACAGGAGGTTTCTAGCCAAAAGAATTGTTTGGCGGGTTCTACATTCACTATTTATTCTATACAATGGCAATATATTCACTTCGAAGCACTGGAAAGGGGATATCCATCTGGCAGCTCAACTGGGTTTCACATTTAATCTTTCTGCTCAGCAGCCGAGCCCGCCTCGTATTGTCTATTGGCTGAAACCGGACATTGGATGGGTTAAGCTCAATACGGACGGGGCGTCTAGAGGTAACCCGGGGGTTGCGGGTGCAGGAGGAGTCATTCGAGATTGTTTTGGGGAGGTGATCTGCGGCTTCTACTCTTTTTTAGGTCATCAATCTAATGCCTATGCTGAATTATACGCTGTCAAGCATGGGTTGCAGTTGTGTGGTGAACGTGGCTTCCAAAGAGTTTGGGTGGAGATTGATGCCTCTTCTATTTTACACCTCATCCAGTCCAACATCACCAATTGGAAGTTGTCACATCTTCTTATGGGGATTCAACAGCTCAGAACCAAAGCCAATGTTCGTTTCTCTCACATATATCGTGAGGGAAACAAGGTTGCGGATTATATGGCTAACTGGGCTTGCGATGCTCTGAATTCTGCAGTCTTGGAGGGGCAACAAATTCAAGGAACAATGCGTGGACTGCTTCAGATGGACAAGTGGGGTCTTCCTAACTTTAGATTTAAATAATTGCTCCGGTTCTTTATGGTTTGGCATGTTGTATCTCAGTATATATTCTTTTTCCAGTATATTCCTTTGTTTGATCACTTTCATGGTGATGGTGTGTGGTTTTCGGTGGTTTGTTTGGTGTTGCTTTGTGGCGTCTTGGGCTGCTCTTGGTGTTGGGGGGAGAATTTTGTCCTGCTTACCTGCCAGGGGGGTAATTGTAATTTTCGAAACATGCTCGCTTGGCTTTCTGAGCACAAACACAACTGTTGTTGCACCTTACCTTTGCTGTTGTTTCTGGTGCAGCAGTTGGGGTGCAGTGCCTTCCTGTTTTGGAGAGACTTCGCCGTGTCTGAAGCTCTTCGGGGGGGGGGGAACTGTAATATTCCGAGAGCAGAGGTTTTTTCGCATGGGAGATTTAGACTGCCGAAGTTGGTTTATTTTGTGATGATTGATGCTATTAATTATATTTTGGGTTGCTGCTTTTGCAAGGATGGCTCTATTAATACTTCCACCACGAGGTACTTGATTCAACATAAGGATGAATATCTAATTCAGCATTGCTTGGTAAATCAAGATTTTGGTCTTTGTTCACAATTATTTTTGCAGGTTTATTTAGAGTATTTTTCTTCTTGTAATAGGAGTTGTACTCCTAATTTATGCTTTAATTCATCTCATATTTTTTGTAAACGGAGTAGTACTCCTTATTTACGGTACATTAGGCTTTTTATTATTTTGCTCATGTATTTTACGAACTTCCCTTTGTAACTCTGTTTTTTGTTTAATATAGGGGTGGGGTCCCCTCAGAAAACCCTACGGCGGACACGTGCCGGTTTTTGGAAAAAAAAAAAAAAAAAAAAAAATCTAGTTCTGAATCTGAAAAAGAAGAATCTAGTTGTCAACCTCGTTTAAACAAAGATGAAGAATGTGACAAATTTTATTAATTAATTTCTCAATTTAAAGATTTTGAATTAAACATGTTAAATTCAAATTATATTTTAGATATATTAAAACATGCTAAAGATTCTAAAGCTAAATCTTTTCTTATAGATCATATAACTAGTGAATCTAGTCAGAGAAATAATAATCAAAATTCTTTTCAAAATAGTATTCCAAGGAATATTACTCCATATACAATGGATGTTGTTAAAAGATGCTTCAAGAAAAATATCAACAAGAAAAACCTATTAGTATACATGATTTAGTTAAAGAAGTTGATATATTAAAAAATGAGATTGTTAGTTCAAAAACAGAAAATCAATCTTTTGGAAATAGAATTTCTCAAATAGAAATAAGTCAAAATAAGGGAAAAACTATAATTGATAATACTCAATTTGATTTTCAACCATTAAATATTTCTGATAATGAAATTTTTTTTTATCAACTTTAGATATGGTAACCTCTCAAAAGTGGTATATAAAATAACCCTTTTAATTGATAATCATTTTGTTAAAGATTTAACTGCACTTGTTGGTAGTGGTGCAGATTTAAATTATATACAAGAAGGAGTAATCCCTACAAGGTGTTTTCATAAAACTACTCACAGTTTAAGTTCAGCCGATGGTAAAAAATTAAATATTAATTATAAATTATCAAAAGCTTTTATTTGTAAAGATAAAACATGTATTCCTACAAGCTTTCTTTTAGTTAAAAATATAACTAACCAATTAATTCTTGGTACTCCTTTTTTACAAAAATTATTTCCTTTAAAACAAATTGATAAAAATGGTTTTATTGGAACTTTTCAAGAGAAGGAAATAATTTTTTAGTTCATAATTGAACCATTTACAAGAATATTAAAAGAAATAAAATATTTAATTTTAGCAAAAGATGATCAAGTTAATTTTCTCAAACATGAAATAAATATTTTGGGTATGGATGAAAAATTAAAAAATCCTAAATTGCAAGATAAAATTAAAATTTTACAAAAATGAATTTTCATTACATATTTGTAGTGATCATCCAAATGCTTTTTGGAATAGAAAAAAACATATTGTTTCACTTCCATATGAGGAAGATTTTTATGAAAAACATATTCCAACTAAGGCACGACCTTGTCAAATGAATCAAGAATATTTGGAACATTGTGGTGCTCCTAGGTTGGTAATAAATTACAAACCATTAAATAAAGTTTTAAAATGGATTAGATATCCAATTTCAAATAAAAAAGATCTTTTAGATAGACTATATAATGCAAATATATTTTCCAAATTTGATTTAAAGTCTGGATATTGGCAAATACAAATTAATAAAAAAGATAGGTGTAAAACTACTTTTAATGTACCTATAGGACAATTTGAATGGAATGTAATGCTTTTTGGATTAAAAAATGTCCCCTCAGAATTTCAGAATATAATGAATGATATATTTATACCTTATAGTGAATTTATTATTGTTTATATTGCTGATATTCTAGTATTTTCAAAAACTATTGAAATACATTTTAAACATCTAGATATTTTCAAAAAAAATAATAATTAATAGTGGTTTAGTAATATCTAGACCAAAAATGTCTCTTTTCCAAACTAAGATAAGATTTTTAGGGCATAATATTGAAAAGGCCAAATTATTCCTATAAACAGAAGTATTGAATTTGCAAATAAATTTCCAGATGAAATAATTGATAAAACACAATTACAAAGATTCTTAGGAAGTTTAAATTATATATCTCCTTATTATAAAAATCTAGCACGGGATACAACTGTTCTTTATGATAGATTAAAGAAACAACCTATACCTTGGAGTCAAATTCATACTAAGGCAGTACAAACTATAAAAAACAAGGTTAGTAATTTACCTTGTTTAATGTTAGCAAATCCTGACTGGGAAAAAATAATAGAAACTGATGCAAGTGATTTAGGTTATAGTGGAATTTTAAAACAAAAATCCCCAATTGATAAAACAAAACACCTTCTTAGATATTATTCAGGTAAATGGAATCATAGTCATAAAAATTATGCTGTTGTAGCTAAAGAAATTTTAGCAATAGTAAAATGTGTGTTAAAATTTCAAGATGATCTTTATAATCAAAGTTTTTCTATTTTTACTAACTGTCAATCAGCTAAATTTATGTTTAATAAAGATTTTAAACATGATGTTTCCAAACAAATGTTTGCAAGATGGCAAGCCCATCTATCTCCTTTTGATTTTACTATTCATTATAAGCAAGGGAAGGATAATAGTCTCCCAAACTTTTTAACTTATGAATTTTTATAGGATAATGGCCTCTAGACAGAGAATGGTACCCAGCGTACCAATCCCTAGAGTGATAATAACAAATTTATACGACAGAAGAATATATACTCATATGTATCAAGGACCCATAAACTTTGTTTATGTGAACAAGATAGGGCTTCCTAGATTAGTTCGTCGTACTAAACAGATTAAACAAATGGTTAAGGACATTAAAAAATGTCTTAGGACTGGAAATTATTTTAATGGTAATCGTCTTACTGTTGAATCTAGGGAGTACCGAGAGATGAGTGTTAGTTTTTGGAAATTTGCTGGTAAGGACGTCCAACGAACTATTGAACATAGTTGTATTGCATGAATAGTGAAAATAGTTCATGTAATTGTTGGCAGAATAAAAAGTATTTGAGAAAAATGTATGAATTAAGTGTTTACGAAAGATTAATTTATAATCGTCTTTTTGTTGAAACAGTGTTTAATTAATTTTCAACTTTATCCTAAGAAACATTTACCTAGATTAATTAAAATCAAAAACAAAATAAACAAATAGTTCAAGATATAAAATATGATGTCAGAAATAAAAGATATATTGATTATCCCAGACCTTTAACAAATGATTATTGTTTTACTTGATTAATCATTATCAATACTTTTATCATAAAGATTTATTTTATAATGAAAAAATTAAAAATATTATTTCTAATATATTATATTGCAGATTGCTGTCAAAGGAATGGATGTCATCATGACTATTCCCAAATAAGTAAAAGTATCTAGAGAAATTGATAAAACAACTTTAAAAATATAAAATGATTTAAAAATTTTATATCAAGATTATGAGCAAAGAAAATTTCTTAAATCTAATCTTATTTACTGGATTCAAAGAAAGAAAAGAGTTGATCAAATTATTAATGAAAATTGTATTGCTTAATTTTTAGATGAATAATGCCAGGAGAGAAGCTAGTATGCAACAATTTCTTCGAAATGCAGATCCTTTAAGACAAAGATATACCCATATGATTTTTAGACAAACTAAAATTCCTGATATTCTTAAAAGAGCAAGAATAATTGATTCAATGATAGAAGGTTTAGAAACATTTTTAAATGTTGCTAGTGATGATAATCCTATTAGACCAGAAATGGAAAATAATTTAACAGAATTAAAAAAGAGAAAGAAAAATCTTGCAAAGGTGATTAATGAATCTTGTATTGCTTAAATGTAATTTGTTTCAGGAATAATGTTTCCACAAGGTCAAAATTAGGGGTGTTCAAAAAAATCGAAAACCGACCGAACCGACCGAAAATCGAAAAAACCGAACCGAACCGAAGCATGTTCGGTTCGGTTTTCGGTTCTTTAGTTCAAGAAAATTCGGTTTTCTATTTTTTCGGTTAAAAAACCAAAAAAAAACCGAAAAAACCGAAAAACCGAAAATAAAAAATATTATGTAATCTATGAAACAAAAGTAAGAAAAACCGAACCGAACCGAACCGAAAACTGAACAGAACCGAAACCGAACCGAAAATAAGGAAATTGCATGCTCTTATTATTATTATTATATATTTTTATTTTTTTTATTTTTTTTTACAATTATTTCTGTTTTTCGGTTAAAACCGAAAAACCAAAACCGAAAAATTTCGGTTAAAAACCGAACCGAACCGAACACATTTTGGTTCGGTTTTCGGTTTTCATTTCGGAAAATCGAAATTTCGGTTAACCGAACCGAAAAACCGAAATGCGCGGTTTTAACCGTTTGAACAACCCCTAGTCAAAATCCCAGAGGCCATGGTAACTACTGTGGAAGAGGAAATTGAGGAGGCAGATATTTGGTGAACCAAATGGGTTCAAGAAGACTCTATAATGAAAGTATTTCTTCATTTCGTGATAATTCATAAAGTAATCAGGAGTTTCAGGAATTTCTGAGACAGAAGAAACTAATGAAGGAATTAAAATTGGTGAATCAAGCTCAGAAGGTAATGCTCCTTCTTACGCTGATGTTGCTTCCTTTGCTGAAAGGGCTACGAGTAATATTGAGGAAGTTGAATCACTTCCTTATGTGCCTATGAGATTTAAGGATGTAATCATCCTTATTGAGCCCAAGGATATGTTGATTTCTACTGATCCATTTAAATTAAAAGAAAGATATTTGGAAGAAAATCTTATGATGGTGGAGTATTGAAAGTAAGAATTATTTATGAAAAAATTTGGAAAAAAAAGGGATCTGTTCAATTAAACATTTTTATCCCACAGGAACTAATACTTATTATAACTTTACCAAAGTTATTATCAAGCAGATTATTACTGCTGAACAGTGGGGTCTAAGCAGATTTTGGGAAAGAGAATTAATTGTCCTGAATTAAAACAAGTGATTAAATTCAACTTTTAGGATTATGTTGATGCTTTTAATAAGTGTTTCCTTTATGATAATCATAAGAGAAAACACACTTGGTGGTTAAAACATGTGTTACCCTTGTATGAAGGTAATCTTCCTTCTTGGTTTATTAAATGATGGATGAAGTTTGGCCCTTCAATTAAATTTTACCGGAAACATATAAAAGTCTTTTGATGAATGGATTAATGCATCCCCTGGAATAATGAAATCGGAAAAGAAAATTGCTGGATCGATGGAATTACATCGTTGCATTTCTTCATGGAATTTTCCATCCCATGGATTTGGAATTGGGAACCTGAGGTTGGTCAGACTGTTGAAAACCTTCCTTGCTTAAACCGAGCATGTTTCACTTCGTTTTGGAAGAAAATGATCATGAAAGATAAGAAAGGTGTTTTTTATTCTCAAGAGACCTTGGATCTGATTCATGAAAAAATCAAAGATTATCAAAGAGAATTAAATGAGAAAAGCCCTTATTCTGAGGATAATTCTGCATATTATCACATTGTTAAAGATTTAAAGATGAAAGGATCTTTCAACAGAGATGAAATTATTGGTTCGTATCTCTCAGAAGTACGCAAAGACATTAAGAAAATTTTGGTGTTTGATATAGATAATGATATGCTATCTGTATCATCATCGTCTAAAGATGATGTTGTTCTCGCTGGGGAATCTCAAGACCCGTTTGAAGATGAAATGGAAGTTTCTTTGGAAGCCAAGACAGAAGCTTTGGGGAAGAAGAAACCGATGTAATAATTGAACGATGAAATCGGCCAGGATGTCATAGCCTGCATAATTGAACGCACTATTGAAGTTGATAATGCAACCATTGTGAGGATCTACTTTTACTATTGAAAATAATGTTTGTCGGCAATAATGTACTTTAGGTTTGAAAACCCGACCTCTGCTTTTCTAAAGTGTTTTTTTTTGTGCCTGAATCCTCCTATAAAAGGAGGCATTCACTTAGTTTTTAGGTACGCTCTTTCTTCTTCCTTCTTTCTATGTTTTATACTCTCTTCCTTTTTCTGGTTGCTTTGGTTTCGTGGTGGATGGAGGTTTTCTAATCCTGTTTTTTGTGGAACTTTTTATTGGAATATAAATAAAAGAATTCTTGTTTACATCCTCTGTGGTAATTTCTAATCCCTTTTATTTAATATTGCTTTATTTAAATTTGTGTTGAAACAATGCATGATTAAAGGTTAGTGTGTTGCGTGGATATCTAAGTTAAAACATGATTATAGCATGATTATGATTCCATAATCATCTGCAACTTTAACTATGGGTTTAAAATATTAACCAATCTTGTATCTAAGTTTGAAATGATTAGTTACAGTCTTGGTATTTGATGTCTTAATGCCTCTGTTGTGCCCGCTCAGCCACTGGGAAGGCGTTTTAGGGATTTGATGAGGGTGCTGGATAACAAAGACAGGACTAAATTATTTCCGGAAATAAACCCTTAGGATATGATGATAGGTTAATAAAAGTTCTGTAAAAGTTTCTTTTTCCTAGAAAACCCCATGGTTGAAGAAGCGATGACTCCTCGTTGTCCCGGTATCAGAGCATGTGTTTGACTATTTTAAACAAGGCTATTATTCAACACACACTTTGTATGGTACTTTGGCAATGAACATATTTCATAGTGTAAAAGACAGATTGTTAAAAATAGTACTAGTCATGAGGTTTGAAATACCTCAGTGATTAAGATCTTATTAAATAATGGACAATTACTAAGATGAATATTAATAAAATTTATGATTAGGAACTTTTTCCAAAGATAAGTTGGCCACAAGTAGTAAAAAAACTACTGAAGAAGCTATATCATTAAATAAAGACAAAATGACATTAATTCGTCTGATGCTTATAAAGAGTTTAGTTTGTCTGCTATAGTATTGATACTTATATAAACTTATATATTCATATATACTACATAAACATATATATATATACACACACACCATACAAACATATGTATTTCAATAAATATATTATACATAATTAAAATCTAGTATAAATAATAATAGTTAAAATATAGTTTGATACTATATAAAAATATATATTATATATACTATATAAACATATATATACTATATAGACATATGTATACCTATAACTATATTATATATAATTAAAAGATAGTATAAATAATAATAGTTAAAAGATAGTGTTGATACTATACAAACATATATATTATATAAACTATATAAACATATATATACAATATAAACATATGTATACAATATAAATATATTATACATAATTAAAAGATAGTATAAATAATAATAGTTAAAAGATACTATTGATACTATATAAATATATATATTCTATATACTATATGAACGTATGTGACCTATAAATATATTATACATAATTAGAAGATAGTACAAATAATAATAGTTAAAAGATACTATTATACTATATAAATATATATTTCTATATACTACTAAACATATGTATATATTCTTTTAATTTGTTAAAAGAAAAAATATTGAATGAACAATCACAATTTTTAAGGAAACAAAATAGTATAAGTAATATTAACATCATTATATTGAAATTATATATATTTCCCCAAAGAGTTTTTTTAAAAAAAAATTTTGTAGTTAGTTGGATTTGAACTTAGGACCTCTTGGAAGGATATGTCATGCTTTGCTACTAAGCTATCTCCACAATTTTCTAGTTATGTTTTTAGTTTTATACATACACTATTATTATTTTAAAAAAAAAATTGTTCCGGCAAAATATTATCCCGGAAAGCTTTCCAAAAATTCAAATAAATTTTGCTCTTGCATAGACTTGAACTTGGGACCTCTTGGATACAAATCTAATACCTTGCATTGAGCTACTTCCGAGCTTATTTAGTGTTTTGCCTAAACGTAAAGTAATATTACGTTTTTGATTACAAAAAACAGGGGAAATATTCCCTGGATTTTCTTGATTTTTAATTGAAAAAAATAACAAAAATCAGGGGAAATTTTTCCCTGAATTTTTTCCAATTTTTAATAAAAAAAATTAAAAAAATTGAGGAAAATTTTTCTTCGGATTTTTCCTGATTTTTAATTAAAAAATTCAAAAAAAAAGTGCCGGGGGAAATTTTCTCCTGGATTTTCCAGATTTTTAATTAAAAAAAATTAAAAAAAGTTGGGGGAAATCTTCCCGGATTTCCCCCAATTTTTAATTAAAAAAATTCAAAAAAAAAGGGGGAAATTTTCCCCTCAGATTTCTCCTGATTTTTAATTAAAAAAATTCAAAAAAAAAAATCAAGGAAATCTTCTCCTGAATTTCCCCAGTTTAAATAAATTTAAAAAAAATTAAATATTATTTCCGATAGAATTCCACCGAAATTCCCCCGATTTAACTCCGACAGAATATTCCCCCAGAGTAATTCCGCCGGAATCCGACGTTTTTTCTATTTGCAAATCCCTATTCAAAGCAGAGTATGATTAATTAACTTATTTAGGGTGGCTAACATATGATATGGCTTTTCCACTATCAACTTACTTTTTGGAATTGCGTGACTGTCGTAAAAACTACATGCATCGCATCCACTACAAACAATGTATTAATAAAGCGGAAGATAGATTTTGTTCGGATTTTCACTGCACTCATGCAAGCCCTAATCCGTTAAATAGAGAGGAGCTATAGGACTATTTGGCCCAAATGAGTTACTTAGTCAATCAACCTGCAAGCT
>CM047884.1:1124754-1153558 GCA_026212405.1 Petrea volubilis | reverse complement strand
CTCAAACAGGTATAAATAGAAAATTTTATTTCTAACCAACATATGCAAAGCAAACAAAAGAAACGTGTGTTGTAGCTCACTTCGTTAAGCACCCTAAATTCTTTTGAAAATCGCATTACTATTAGTGATTATACTAAAATATACATCCACTTGGTGGAGTACAAACAAAGCTATGTCACCAATGCGAAGATTTGCACAAAAACTATAACTAATTAAATTACATCGAATCAAGAATAGTAAAGAAAGAAAGAACACACATACAGGAGCAATAGTAAAAGTAACAACTTACACCAAAAAAACCAACCAAGTCAATCACTAAAGGAACAAAAAAAGTATGACTTACAATTAGCAAACCAACTTAATACGATGCAAGAGATATTCTATCTAATAAATTTTATTTCATAGTGTGGAAAATCAAAGTGGTCAACCACTAGCAATGTAGGGAAAAAAGAAAATATAAAAATGCAACATTTGTGTTTAACCCAATCATAACTGGAAACACAATGGATATGAATTCAAGTACATAGATTTTTGATGCATAATACCAAGTCCAAACCAGCAAACCGAATGGCCTCAAAGGCCGCAGGCGGACAAAAGATATGGCACAAAATTATCAAAATTACAATCAACAATAGTCGACAAAACATACACAATCACATGACGTTTAGCACAAAATACAAAAAGTGCCCTTTAGGCACAATGATTAAAAACAAAAACCAATAAAGAAAAATTAAAATTTATACTAAAAAAAGGCCTGTGTTAGTTCTAATTAGAACAAAGGACAATTATAGTGTGTATGGAAATTATATTTGTCATTTATATTCGCGACCTCGAGCACATCAAATCAAAGTAGGCATTAACATTTAGCAATCCAAGTCCGATACAAAATTTGCGATCCAACGGTACAAAATGTAATCATACAAAAATAATACCAAACATAACAACATAATAATTGAGATGACGCTTGTCTACTACATCAGTCTATCAAATCACTGACAACAACGCCCAAAGAGAGGCCCCATAAAACAACTACAAAACCACATCCACAAAAAAGGGAAAATATAAATACAGAAACTAGCTTTCCACACCCCAAAAAATCAACAAAAAAAAATCCTTCCAAAACCAAAATGGTAGATTCATTCCACATAAAAATAGCGAAGCACCAATGATAAAATACAACGGATAACAAAGCTAACACATCACTACCCCAAGATAGGTTAAAACCCTTAAAAACGTACCGCACTTGGTCCACCCACCGAAAACAAAAAATGTAAAAGTAAAAACTCACCACTTGCATACAACAATGACAAAACATCTAACAACCCAAATAAAAATGAAGGATACCAATGAAGACCACAATATATATATAGAAATAAAAATTTCAAAACCACCAACATGAACCCAACCATCCATCAAATCAAGGCACAATAGCCACAATACCACGCTGTAAATCAAGGCACAATGCCAGATAATGGCAGTGGATGAAAAATGGCACGTACACCAGCCAATTTTATTAAGTAGTTGTAACTAGCCGAACAACAGAAAAGATAGTCGTTTATGTTAGCCGTGGAATTACAATGGCAATCTCTAAGGCAACCAAACTTTATCTAGGGGATCCAAGCTAATGCTTGTGTATTGTCCACAACAAATGACCAATGACATGAACTTGGGACCCAAAACATAAGGAATTCCAAAGTGTTCATCATCAAAATTACGTCACTTCAGGATAATAATAGGATGTATGCGATGTCTTTCGATGTGTACAATAGCACAAATACAATAAATCCAAAACTAAACCCAAGGATCAAATCTTCCTTTAGTAAAATCAAAAAGGGGGCACATAAGTACATAAAATAGCTATACAATGGAAGTGCCTACGTTTGCAACGCACCCACAGCTTCCCTTACAAAATCAATACTCTGCGTTGCACATGACGAATTAATCCTACATGAGTCATCTTCTCAACAATGACCAACTATAAATCTCAAGTTTTGTTCCAGCTCAGGAGCATACTAACAAGTGTTGCTCAAGAGTAACCGAGCATCTAACCAATTCACAATTATCATGGATAACAACTTTAGTATTTGGGAAAGCAAATCGACAATAAACTCAAAACATTGCTGCAAAAATAAATGCACCCTTAATCCGTGTGCCTCAAATTGAATTATTTGAATGACAACTATGCGCAAAAAAATAATGTTAAACTTATATTTAATAGGGTAAAATACACCACGACCCACTAAAGTGACAAATAAAAACAAACTAACATGGGGTATGAATGCTTATCCAATATTGTGCTCAAAAGATAACTACTCTGCCTAATTGATTCTTTTGAGCCATCAACTCCTCCACCTTATAATTAAGGAGGTCAATTTTATTATTTAAATCATTCAATGTACGTCTCATTCTCTACTTACTCTCCTCGGTTATTAGAAACTCAAAAAGAGTTATTAATTTCTTAAAACTCATAACTCTTTTCCTATGGCATCTGTTCGTTTGTTATTTATTAATCGTAAATTTTCCCGTCTCAAATGTTATGATATTCCTCTTCAAACATCAGAGCATAAGTGCATCATTTCTAGCATGTTGAGAATTAAACTCTTGTGAATCGAAAATGAGCTCACCAATCCCATACAAGACGGACACTTACTGCATCAATCCTTTTGGTTTTCAATTTGTCTTGCACAGATGAAAGGCTGTGACCGACATTTTCCAATTTCATCCATTTTAGTGGGAATATTTCCTAATAATCCTATCCATGGGTGCACGAAGTGCTTGATCGGTCTTTTTGGGATAATACAAGTCGTGCAACATTGGGGTTCTTTTGCTTCACATGTTTGAATAGGCATTTTCCAACAACCAAGTGATTTTCACGCTCCTGAATCTTTCTTTTCTTTCCAATGCCCTACCCACCCCAAATGCATGATTGTAAATATCATCAGAAGTTACATAATTGTGCTTTTTTCCCAGGGCAATAAGGGCACTTGAACTTATTTTCCACACCTTGTATGCACAAACGGTGACTTTTCAAGTAAATATAAATTTTGTTGGCATAAATCTTAACATCAGAACTACTTCCGTCCGAATTTTCTTTATACATCGCAGACAAACTTCATAGTGCACATGATCGTTGCCCTATTGTCTAAAAAGAATTCAAAAAGTACACAAATAGCAGCCTCATCAAGTTAATACGAATATTGATAGAATGAAAAACCTCACCCAAATATGCAAGTTACCAAATTTTCTCCATAAATGCTTTGTGCTCCTAAACATAGAGTATTCCACTAAAAGATTTTTCATATTAGCTATGATAGAGTCGCCTCACATTGGTACACTTGATAAGTAAAGAGTCGTAACAGTTGATTGGGGCAAAATATATTAAAAAGAAAAATAAATATTAGAATAATTAAATAGATGTCTACATTTCAAGACATGTACCTCTATATTAATATTTTTATTTTTTAAAACAACGCATATTGAACCTCACTTATTAATTTAGCTAAGATATTAAACAATATATGTCTCTACATTTACATGCACACTTATTGTTGATCCATGCCTGGGTGGTTATGATGCTGGACCGTCAATGCTTAAATAACCACTCCGCCTTGAATTCTAGTATTCTTGTGCATTCCCTTGGTTTAATTCATAGTTTTGAGATAATTTATTTACTTTCAAGTGATGATCATGCAATTGCTCATTTTACTAAGTTAGGAGAGCAATGAAATGTTTCTTTCCCAAATTTCCTATAGAGTTTGATATTATCTATTAGAATGTTTCATTATCATGCAAATAGTGTTTAGGGATGATTACAAAAATGGGCCTTGAGGTTTGCTTCAATAATAAACAAAGCCTTCTATCTATAGAAAAGTAATGATTTTGAAATATTTAACTCATAAAATACAAAAAATATAATAATCATGTCAAAAGCAATATGATTTTGAAATGGTTGAAACTTTTTCAACTCTCGAAATGTCAGATCGAAGGATATAAGTGAGCCATTTAAAATAAAAAAAAATAATTTGTTTTATTAGCACGGATAAATCCGTGGCTAATCAAGCCATTTTTAAAAAAAAAATTCTAATCCTTAGCCACGGATAAAATATCCATTTTTTACAAAAAATTAAATCACAATTCTAGTCACGGTTTTAGCCATGGCCAAGTTCAATAAGAATTTTTTTTTTCTTTATGTTTAGCCACGGATAAAACCGTGGCTAAGGTATCCATTTTTTTAAAAAAAATTAAATTATTGCCAACCCACGATTTTAGCCGTGGCTAAGTTCAAAAAAGAAAAAACATTTCTTTAGGTTTAGCCACGGATAAAACCATGACTAAGGTACCCATTTCTTTTTTAAAAATTTAAATTATTTCCCAGCCACGGTTTTATCCGTGGGCAAGTTCAAAAAAAAAATTTCTTCAGGTTTAGTCAAGGATAAAACTGTGGCTAAGGTATCCATTTGTTGAAAAAAAAATTTAATTATTTCCTAGCCACGGTTTTATCTGTGGCCAAGTTCAAATTTTTTTTTTTACTTCAGGTTTTGCCACGGATAAAATCGTGGCTACGATATCCATGTTTTTAAAAAAAAATAAATTATTTCCTAGCCGCAGTTTTATTCGTGGCCAAGTTAAAAAAAAAAAAATTCTTCATGTTTAGCCACGGATAAAACCATGGCTAATGTATCCATTTTTAAAAAAATTAAATTATTTCCTAGCCATGGTTTTATCCGTGGCCAAGTTCAAATAAAAAAAAAATTCCTTTAGGTTTAGCCATGGATAAAACTGTGGCTAAGGTATCCTTTTCTTAAAAAAAAAATTAAATTATTTTCTAGCCACTATTTTATCCGTGACCGAGTTCAAAAATTTTTTTTTTTTAGGTTTAGCCACGAATAAAACTGTGGCTAAGGTATCCATTTAAAAAAATAAATTAATTAAACTATTTCCTAGCCACGGTTTTATCCTTGGCCAAGTTGAAACAAAAAACAATTTCAGGTTTAGCCACAGATAAAACCATGGCTAAGTTATCCTTCTTTTTTAAAAAAAAATAAATTATTTTCTAGCCACAGTTTTATCCATGGCTAAAAAAAATTACATAGCCACAGATTTTTCCATAGGCTAGATTTTTTCGTGATGTTGCAATATTTGTGGCTAGATCCATAGTTGTTGGCAACCGATTTTGTCCGTGGCTAAAAATCCGCGGCTATTTTGTTGTTTTCTAGTAGTGTGACATTTTGAATGTGGCTAAAAATTGCGATGGAGTTCCAAACATGATTTTTAGAATCCTAATCTTGTACCAATGTCTTTTTTGACATGTTCTTTTCCTTAGTGTCCTCATAATTGAACTTTGTTATCTACACTATGGTTATGGATTCAATCATTGTCTTTTAAATATATACTTATGGTTTGTCCTATTTTTTGTGTTTATAAAAGTTTAACTAAAATATTTCTGCTTTTGCTAGATTGATATGTAACTAGTTTTGATATATCTACTATCTTATGTATTTCTTCATGCTGGCATTGTTGGCTTAGCGTTAATTAAAGGGTCAAGGATCCTACTTTTCTTGGGGATTAGAGCCTCTTGAATGTAGAAATTCTTCCAGTTCATGAATTGTAGCCTCCAAGTTAGTTATTACAGTATACATTGATACTATTGAAGCTTGTTAACTAATTAGAAGGGTTGATCTTTTTCTTGGCTTTGTATGTAGAGGAGCGATTGATCAGCTTGCAATATTGGCGGATTATTATGGGTGTGACAAGATGTGATTTGTATAGGCAGGTTAGTACACAGTTCCTATTCTAAGTTAGTTCTTTTTTATAGCGTTGTGGTTGGAATTTCAACTATCATTTGATTATACATTTTTTTGGGACCATATCCACAAGAAAAGAAATTTGATGAGAGGGTGATGCTGATATATTTTCACGTATATGTATTGTGATGATTCATTTTCATTCTAGATATATTGTTGAAATGTAACGACTTTTTGAATCCTTTTTGGATTATTGTTGTATGTACTAAGCGACCATATAAAACAATGTGCTCTTTTTTGATATATTTCATCCAGAAAACAAAGGATTCAATGGTGTATTAAACTTCTAGTTTGGATTGAATATATGATACTCCATGGTTTCAATGGTTCGATGATTTTGTTTTCAATTTCTTTTATTGTTTTAGACTACCTCAATAAATATGCATGACAATGTGGAAGTGATTAGGATACATGAAATGTGGAATTGCTCGTACCATGGATAAGACAAAAAAGGGGCAAGATGAATATTGTCACTAAAAGCAACAGTTTTGGACAACTTATTTTTTGTCATTAAAAGTAATAATCTTATGACAGCTTTTTTTTGGTGACAAAAAATAACAATTTTGGTGACAAGTTAAAGAGATTTGGTGACAACATTTTGATACTTTAGTAATGAACTATGCTATAGCTAGTTGGAAGTAATTTGTGACAACACAGAGTATTGCCACTAAAATTAAGAGCTAAAGTGGAACCACTATTTTGTAGTCACTAAAGAGAATTGGTGACATAGGTATGGTGACAATATTGTGACAATAATATGCTATTATTGAAATTAATTGGTGACAATATTCCAATATTTTGTAGCAATTGATATTGCCATCCAAATGCATATTTGCTGTAGTGTTGATTGTTGAGACATTTTTGAAAAAGCATCGCGTTAGTGTGTTCAATGAGATGTTTCTTTTTCAAAATTAGTTTCTTTAGTACGTATATAAGGGATATGTTTGTCGCATTTATGGTTTTTGGTATTGTAATTTAAGTCATATTCAATTTTTGTACCATAATTTGAAAATATCTTGAATTCCATTCATAATTTTTTTTTTATTTTGTTAATGTTGGTACAATTTTCAATTTCCATTAAATTGTTAATAGAAAAAACGCGTGAAAATCACATGACATGTTAAGTTCGTCAATATATATAAGGTGCATTTATCCAAGTGTACGTCCCACGTACATTAAGTGAACCAAGAGTAGGTCTTGTATATGCACAGAAAACGAATTTGGAACATGCTAATGCACTAGTTCAAAATCAATTACATGATCCTATAAAAAAAAAAAAAAGAAAAGTCAATTAGGTTATATAGATGAGATATAAAATTATAAATTTTTATGATTCAAATACACAAAACTTAGTGTTCATCAAGCCACATGAGACAGATTCCCAAAGGAATATCCAGTGTAATTCCTTTAAAAATAATTACCCACAAGCTAGAAATACTATTAAAATGTATGTTTTTATATATTCAATATCATGACATGCCATATCTCATAATTATTTTGACAACCAACAACAAAATTACACACGAAATTAGTACATATTAAGAACATTGAATAATAATACTATTAATCAACATCATCTTTAACACAAAAATCCAATGTCTGGCATCCACCCCAATCCTCCCATCTTTGATGACGATATACGTGAAAAATATACAATAATTTTTCGTTACACTTTGTCATATAAATTTTATGGGATTGCTTTGCTACATAAAGCCACTTTCTAGCCAAAAAGTGACCGAAATGCAATGCCACTATCGTCAAAGAGACACCACTAGCTTAGTTTGCCAACCCAAAGAGAAATCCCAAAAACAATCTAATTATTTACTAAGGACTTGGTAGTTAATTTGAATTTTAAAAATACAATATGGCTGGCGATCACTCTCCAACAACATTCTTGGCTGAAAAAGCCCCTTTGGGGGACTTATAAGAATTTCACATAATCGGGCGACGCAAACCTTGAAGGTTCTGGGCCTCGGGGTCATGCAAACCCTAAGACTTATAAGAATTTTAAACCATTGGGTGCCACAAACCTTGAAGGTCGTGGGTCTCCAGATTAAGACTTATAAGAATTTCATACCTTCAGGTGGTGCAGACCCTGAAGGCCATGGGTCTCGGCATCATGCGTGCCCCAAGACTTTTTAGAAGTTTGGTGAACCTTAAGATTTATAAGAATTTTCGATCTTTGGGTGGCACAAACCCTATAGGTCATGGTTTGGGGGTCATGCGGGCACTGAGACTTATAATTATCTCGACTTCTAGGTTTGCCCCTACTCAAGATCTCTTTCTTCTGGATTCCCTTCTGCTCAATCTTTTCTTTTAGCCTCACAATCTCAGCAGGGTAGTTTGCTAGGTTAGCCTAAAGCTCCTTGTATCGATTCTTGTATAGCTTTATCATTTGGAAGGTGTGAAAGCTGAGTTGACGAAGTTATTGAAATAAAGGAACATGTTAATTCCACTTGTAAATTTTAGTTAAATAGAAGGAAAGTGAGCAAGTGCTTACCCCATGCAATGCAGCAACAAAGTAAACCTTGAGCTAGCGGTTCCTTAAGCGAGCCAGTGTCTCCTAATCAATATCAAATTGTAAGGTGAGAAAAAGCATAGGAACTCCTTGGTTGTTCCTGACAAGGTGGAGGGCCTTGCCCTGTCACGACCCGGAAAAATACCCTTTTATTTATAAAATAAAATTGGATAGAAACGCGCAACGGTAATATTTTCATAGTTGTATAAATAATTATTTTCACATATAATTTGTACAAAATACAAAAGTCACAATTTTCAAAAGAATAGAAAAGTAACTATATCGTGTAAAAAGCTTCCAAATGCTTCCGCTGCGCCACTCTGATCCGCTATCTCATTTCTGTCTAAAAAGTATTGGAAAGGAGGAGTCAACGCGACGGTTGAGTAGAAATATCATTCAACCCCATAAGGTGCGTGTGTGTTTGAATAGGTGCACGTAGACACATAATTTCACATAATACTATAATGAAAATGAAAGCATAAAATATCTAAAACTTACAAGATACTTAAATTCCTACTTTACTCATGAAATTAAACAATACTCCTACCTTGAAATGTTTTTAGGGAAAAAGAGAGGATATAGAAGGCTTTATAGGTATATATGGATGAAAATAGAAGGGCTTGTGTGTACATATATGTGGGTGGAAGATAGGCTATACATAAGAAGTGTTTTGGGTGTTGAGAGTAGAGTAAGTGAGGGGGTGTGTTTTTAGGCGGGATTTGTGTGTTTGTGGAAGAAAATAGAGAGAGTATAGTGTGTGTATGTGTGAGGACGTTTTTGGGGATGGGGAAGTGTGTGGGAGGTCCTATTTATAGTGGAGAATGAGGGTAGAAGGCAAGACTTGGGGACCAAGGTTTAATAAATGCAAATCTTTCCATTTAATGCAAATCTCCCAACTAGGCATAGAATTAAATGCCAAATTAAATGAAATCTTCCACCTCCCTCCTCTATTCTAGCCTTGGTGTAACCCTAATCCATGAGTCATGAATCTAGATGAATGGAAGACCACACAAATGCACAATTTCTAGAAGAAATTCATCTTGTATTAGTGTAGGATATTTTAATAAAATATTAACACAAAATCAAATAAAATCAAATAAAATCTAATAAAATCTGATTTTGATTGTCCTCATCTTATAAAATCTGAAATCATATCTTTATTTTATTAAAAATTCGAATTTGTATTTATTTATTTTGTAAAAACTGAAAATTAGGGTTTTAGGGCATAAATTAGGGTTTTTGGGCATAAAATCCGAAAATTCATAATTAATTTAGAAAAATTCCAAAATTATGAAATTTAATGTTTATAAATCTGAAATTATATGTATATTTCTCAGAAATTAAGAATATTTTAGTTATATTTTTGAAAATTGCAATTTAGGGCATAGAAAGTTCGAAAATTGACATTTTACCGTTCAAATTGTAAGTTAATCGCAAAAGCAGACGAAAATTTGAAAACAACAAGTAATAATAACATTTACAAGAAGCAAAAGATTTTAAATCAATTATTTAAATATTACAGATTACCGGGTCGTCACATCCTCCCCTCCTTAAAAGAATTTCGTCCTCGAAATTCAACTTTATTTTGTAAAAGAGTTGAGGGTATTTTTCCAAAAATATGCTTTCACAAAAGAGTTTAGAACCCAAAATATATTCCAATCAAATACAAAATTCAATAGATACACTAGAAGTTTTGTAGCAAAAGTCACACATACCAATACCATCTGCCAGGCGTCGGGACTCTAGAGGTGGCTCCTGTGGGCTCAAGAGGCGACTCCCGCACACGTAGCACTTTGCCCCGCAGGCTCAAAACATTCAAGAAGTAGTACTTGGCCTCATGGGCTCAAGACTTTCAAGACATATAGTACTTGGCCTCGTGGGCTCAAGACTTTCAATACATAGCACTTGGCCTCGTGGGCTCAAGACGTAACATTTGCTCTGCGGGCTCAAGCGGTGGCTCCCGTATGCGTAGCACTTTGCCCTACAGAGCACTTAGCTCCCAGTATTCCGGCTGGCAAGCGGCTCTGATACCATTTGTCACGACCCGGAAAAATACCCTTTTATTTATAAAATAAAATTGGATAGAAACGCGCAACGGTAATATTTTCATAGTTGTATAAATAATTATTTTCACATATAATTTGTACAAAATACAAAAGTCACAATTTTCAAAAGAATAGAAAAGTAACTATATCGTGTAAAAAGCTTCCAAATGCTTCCGCTGCGCCACTCTGATCCGCTATCTCATTTCTGTCTAAAAAGTATTGGAAAGGAGGAGTCAACGCGACGGTTGAGTAGAAATATCATTCAACCCCATAAGGTGCGTGTGTGTTTGAATAGGTGCACGTAGACACATAATTTCACATAATACTATAATGAAAATGAAAGCATAAAATATCTAAAACTTACAAGATACTTAAATTCCTACTTTACTCATGAAATTAAACAATACTCCTACCTTGAAATGTTTTTAGGGAAAAAGAGAGGATATAGAAGGCTTTATAGGTATATATGGATGAAAATAGAAGGGCTTGTGTGTACATATATGTGGGTGGAAGATAGGCTATACATAAGAAGTGTTTTGGGTGTTGAGAGTAGAGTAAGTGAGGGGGTGTGTTTTTAGGCGGGATTTGTGTGTTTGTGGAAGAAAATAGAGAGAGTATAGTGTGTGTATGTGTGAGGACGTTTTTGGGGATGGGGAAGTGTGTGGGAGGTCCTATTTATAGTGGAGAATGAGGGTAGAAGGCAAGACTTGGGGACCAAGGTTTAATAAATGCAAATCTTTCCATTTAATGCAAATCTCCCAACTAGGCATAGAATTAAATGCCAAATTAAATGAAATCTTCCACCTCCCTCCTCTATTCTAGCCTTGGTGTAACCCTAATCCATGAGTCATGAATCTAGATGAATGGAAGACCACACAAATGCACAATTTCTAGAAGAAATTCATCTTGTATTAGTGTAGGATATTTTAATAAAATATTAACACAAAATCAAATAAAATCAAATAAAATCTAATAAAATCTGATTTTGATTGTCCTCATCTTATAAAATCTGAAATCATATCTTTATTTTATTAAAAATTCGAATTTGTATTTATTTATTTTGTAAAAACTGAAAATTAGGGTTTTAGGGCATAAATTAGGGTTTTTGGGCATAAAATCCGAAAATTCATAATTAATTTAGAAAAATTCCAAAATTATGAAATTTAATGTTTATAAATCTGAAATTATATGTATATTTCTCAGAAATTAAGAATATTTTAGTTATATTTTTGAAAATTGCAATTTAGGGCATAGAAAGTTCGAAAATTGACATTTTACCGTTCAAATTGTAAGTTAATCGCAAAAGCAGACGAAAATTTGAAAACAACAAGTAATAATAACATTTACAAGAAGCAAAAGATTTTAAATCAATTATTTAAATATTACAGATTACCGGGTCGTCACATCCTCCCCTCCTTAAAAGAATTTCGTCCTCGAAATTCAACTTTATTTTGTAAAAGAGTTGAGGGTATTTTTCCAAAAATATGCTTTCACAAAAGAGTTTAGAACCCAAAATATATTCCAATCAAATACAAAATTCAATAGATACACTAGAAGTTTTGTAGCAAAAGTCACACATACCAATACCATCTGCCAGGCGTCGGGACTCTAGAGGTGGCTCCTGTGGGCTCAAGAGGCGACTCCCGCACACGTAGCACTTTGCCCCGCAGGCTCAAAACATTCAAGAAGTAGTACTTGGCCTCATGGGCTCAAGACTTTCAAGACATATAGTACTTGGCCTCGTGGGCTCAAGACTTTCAATACATAGCACTTGGCCTCGTGGGCTCAAGACGTAACATTTGCTCTGCGGGCTCAAGCGGTGGCTCCCGTATGCGTAGCACTTTGCCCTACAGAGCACTTAGCTCCCAGTATTCCGGCTGGCAAGCGGCTCTGATACCATTTGTCACGACCCGGAAAAATACCCTTTTATTTATAAAATAAAATTGGATAGAAACGCGCAACGGTAATATTTTCATAGTTGTATAAATAATTATTTTCACATATAATTTGTACAAAATACAAAAGTCACAATTTTCAAAAGAATAGAAAAGTAACTATATCGTGTAAAAAGCTTCCAAATGCTTCCGCTGCGCCACTCTGATCCGCTATCTCATTTCTGTCTAAAAAGTATTGGAAAGGAGGAGTCAACGCGACGGTTGAGTAGAAATATCATTCAACCCCATAAGGTGCGTGTGTGTTTGAATAGGTGCACGTAGACACATAATTTCACATAATACTATAATGAAAATGAAAGCATAAAATATCTAAAACTTACAAGATACTTAAATTCCTACTTTACTCATGAAATTAAACAATACTCCTACCTTGAAATGTTTTTAGGGAAAAAGAGAGGATATAGAAGGCTTTATAGGTATATATGGATGAAAATAGAAGGGCTTGTGTGTACATATATGTGGGTGGAAGATAGGCTATACATAAGAAGTGTTTTGGGTGTTGAGAGTAGAGTAAGTGAGGGGGTGTGTTTTTAGGCGGGATTTGTGTGTTTGTGGAAGAAAATAGAGAGAGTATAGTGTGTGTATGTGTGAGGACGTTTTTGGGGATGGGGAAGTGTGTGGGAGGTCCTATTTATAGTGGAGAATGAGGGTAGAAGGCAAGACTTGGGGACCAAGGTTTAATAAATGCAAATCTTTCCATTTAATGCAAATCTCCCAACTAGGCATAGAATTAAATGCCAAATTAAATGAAATCTTCCACCTCCCTCCTCTATTCTAGCCTTGGTGTAACCCTAATCCATGAGTCATGAATCTAGATGAATGGAAGACCACACAAATGCACAATTTCTAGAAGAAATTCATCTTGTATTAGTGTAGGATATTTTAATAAAATATTAACACAAAATCAAATAAAATCAAATAAAATCTAATAAAATCTGATTTTGATTGTCCTCATCTTATAAAATCTGAAATCATATCTTTATTTTATTAAAAATTCGAATTTGTATTTATTTATTTTGTAAAAACTGAAAATTAGGGTTTTAGGGCATAAATTAGGGTTTTTGGGCATAAAATCCGAAAATTCATAATTAATTTAGAAAATTCCAAAATTATGAAATTTAATGTTTATAAATCTGAAATTATATGTATATTTCTCAGAAATTAAGAATATTTTAGTTATATTTTTGAAAATTGCAATTTAGGGCATAGAAAGTTCGAAAATTGACATTTTACCGTTCAAATTGTAAGTTAATCGCAAAAGCAGACGAAAATTTGAAAACAACAAGTAATAATAACATTTACAAGAAGCAAAAGATTTTAAATCAATTATTTAAATATTACAGATTACCGGGTCGTCACATGCCCCACTGCCAACAGCACCAAATTGTGGCTCTTTTAACCATGGGTAATTCAGAACCTCGGCCTCATCAACAGAAAAAGGTTAAGGGCAACCTTTGGGAAAGGGTTGGGAGGATTCCCCTGCTGCCTTCTTCGACTTCTTCTTCTTCTTTTCAGATGGCCCCTTGACTGCCTTTGCTTGCCCTTGCCCTCACAAGTGGGAAACTCCTTTCTAGCCTACTTGAGGTCAAGCTTCTGAATTTCAAGCAAGGCGCTTATCTTGCTCGTCATTTGCTCCCTCAAATTGAGGAGTGACGTGGGCTATATGGAAGGAGGTACTAGATACTTTGAGCACCTGAGCGAATAGCTCCCTGCTAGTAGGTCCTTGCTCGAGTTTTTTCCAAGCAATTACTTAGGTTGGCTCGGCCTACACGAGGCGAACACATTTTCTTCTAGGCTAAGTGCTCACACCCCCAGACAAATTCACCAGTTGAGCTAAGCAAGACATCTTTATAAGGTCTTGATCTATACAAGAAACAAAGCACATCTAAATATGATTGAATATGGGAATTCTCAATATTAAAGTAAGCCTAAGTTAACCCAAAGTTATAGAATTTGGGCATAATTGAGCGGGTAAGAGCTTGCTCGAGCAGGGATCCCACTGCTCAGAAGCTTATTAGGGGAGGGCATGCAAGGGCCTTCTAGATATTGAACTACTCCATGTCTATAGTCAACCTCATTTTCCCTGCCAGGGATATTGTGACTTGGTTCCAGTTTCTTCTCACATTCCATCCCTCATCACATCTAATGAACACGCACTTTTTCTCCCAGCAGAGTCTGTAGGGATAGGAGTTCTAAGAAGCTTATTCCTATTCTTACCCAAAATAAAGAAAAATCCTTAAGGCTATGCCTAGTAGTGGACCTCGTTGAGGCGTTTAGCTAGAACAAATAGTCAAAGTTCCTTGCTGAGGCTGGCTCCCCATGACACAACATAAAGGTCACAAATGATCAAATCAATGCATAGGATTTGGGGAGTAGCTACGTTAGGCAGACGTCTAAAGCGTTCAGAATGTTGGTACTTTCTCAGGAATATAAAATTAATCTAAGGCCCGGGTCCAAATGATGATGGTGAACTATGAAGCGAGGACAGTCCATCCAATCTCCTGTTTGTTACTATGCAAACCACAAGACTTATAAGAATTTCGACCTTTCTGGTGGCAAAAACTATGAAAGCCCTGGGTATGAAGGACATCCGAGCCCTAAAACTTTATATGAATGTCTAACCTTTGGGTGATGTAGACCCTAAATATCATGGGTCCAGGTCATACAGACCCTAAGACTAATAAGAATTGTGGAACTTTAGGTGGTGCAGACCTTGAGGGTTGTGGGTCTCAAGGCAATACCCTAAGATTTACAAGAGTTTCTGACCTTCAGGTTACACAGACCTCAAAGGTCACATATCTCAGGGTAATGCAGACTTTAAAACTTACAAGAACTCCGAGTCTTCGGTTAACCCTAACCCTAGAGGCCTTGGGTCTCAGGCTCATGTGAACTCTAAGAATTATAAGAACTTTGGACATTTAGGTAGCACCAATCTTGAAGGTCATGCTTCTTGGGTCATGCAAACGCTAAGACTTGTAAAAATTGTGGACCTTTAGGTGGCATAGACCCTGTAGGTCATGGGTCTGAGGTCATGTAGGACCTAAGACTTATAAGAACTCCAGGCCTTTGGGTAGCATAGACGCTGAAGGTTACGAGTCTTGGATCTTTGCATATGAGATCCTGGAGATGTTTATCCATAATGAGTCTTTCTTGTAACCATGCCTCCAAGGGCCAGTCCTCGAGATGCCATCAAGGGACCTATGGTAGAAGGTGGTACCTCGATAAAAGGTATGCTTATAATAAGGCGTTTTTAGGATTCTACCGTTAGTATGACCAAAATTCTCAATTATCTTCTCAACATAATAAGATTGAGAAATCATTATACCTTCAGTTGACCGAATCAACTTGAGTCCTAGAATCACACTAGCTTCACTCATGTCTTTCATTTCAAACTTACTTTTTAAGAATTCTTTCGTCTCATTAATAATCTCAAGATTCGACCTTATTAATAATATATCATCCACATAAAGGCATAAAACGATACATGAATCACCTTTTATTTTGCAGTATACACACTTATCATTATCATTTGCAACAAAGCCAAAGTTCAATATAGTTTTATCGAATTTTTCATGCCACTGTTTAGGCGCTTGTTTCAACCTATAAAAAGATTTGACAAACTTACAAATTTTGTTTTCGCACCATAAATGGCTTCATCCTAGATTAATCCCTATAAATATTATCACAATTAAGCCCATTTCCAACATTTTAATTATGGAAAGATTCTAATTTAAAGTAGAGTGTCAAAATGTAAATATTGAAAATGTCTAATCAATGGATATAATTATAAATTATATTTAAGAAAATAATTAATTATCAAGAATAATTTAAGGAGTTAAGGATATATGTTTGAAAATAATGGTACTGGATACTTTTAATTATGGAAATATTTTAATATGAACTAGTCAACTTTGGTATACTCGATGTGTGTGTAAAAAAAAAATAATAAAATTTTATCATACGCTTACATTTCGATAGTTAGATTATAAATATTTATTAATTTTTTATAAGTATAATTTTTTTCTTAACTATTTTCAGTATATTCATTAAATTAAGTAAAAAAAAAATAAGTTGAAAGTAAAAAAAAAGTTAAGAAAACAAATACAAAGAAAAACAATACGTTGGGAGTTAAGAGAGAGAGAGAGAAATTGTGAAAGTAGAAAAATGTGTAGGAGAAGAAAGGAGAGAGAGAATGTAAACTTAAGTGATAGACCAAATATACCAAAAGTAGTTACTAAATGGGGCTGGTGTTTTATATAATAGTATAAATTTTATAGATTAGAGTGCCAGAATGTAATTATGAAAAACCTATTATATGAAAAAATAATTGAAGGATAAATTGTCCACCTCATTGTCCATGTAAGCAAGAAATGGACATATAAGGTGGGCATTATTTTAAACATTAGATTTGAAACTCAGCCCACTTGCAACTCAATCCAATAGAACTCAACCCAAACTTGACCTAACTCGCAAATTTGCCACCACTACTCATAATTTATTTCATACTCAATCAAATAATTTTTTGGCGAGAATTCAATCTACAATCTAATAGCAACTATGATTGTAACCCAATGGTTAGGGTTCGAACGAGCACCATTGAGGTCCTGAGTTTGAATCTTCTTATCCCCTCCCCTTTCTCTTTGAGTGAGTGTCTGTGTGCATGTGTGGCGTTTCATTTGACATGTATAGGGTGTCCCAAGTTGATGGTATCAAAACAAATTAAAAAAAAAAATTGAAATTTAACATTGTTGCAGAAAATAAGAAGTGAGAGAAAAAAGGTGAAAAAAAGTCAATGGCGAAAAAAAAGGTAGGAACAGAAAACGAGAAAATTGAATAATGACATAAGAGAATAAGGTGGGATTTAATCAATGTTCTGAAACCGGACCGGATACAGAACCGGTGGCTTTACTGGTTACCGGTTCAACCGGTTCGACCGGTTCGACCACCGGTTCAACCGGTGTGACGTCATAAATATGTAATAATTATTAAATTAATTTTTTATATAAAAAATGATAAATACATAAAAACAATTTAGAGAAAATCCAATAATAATAATAATAATAAATTTACCTTACTATTTAATAAAAATCCAACTCATCATTCAAACCAAAGCTAACAAATAATAATTAACAAGATAATTTGAAAAACACATTTTGTATTTACTATCTTCTCTAAAAAAAATAAAATTGTATTGAGAACAAAAAATGGGTTTAATCCAATTTCACTCTTTGATATTTTTAAATTTTTCAATGAATTTTTAAAGCAAAAGTATACTTTTAAAAATTTGACAAATACAGCCCAATGGCCTAAGCCCAAATCAAGAAAATGAAAAAAAAACATAAAAAGTAAAGAAAGCCAAATGACCCAAGCCCAAATCAGGAAAATGGAAAAAACAGAAAAAGAGAAGAAAGCAGCCCAAGCCCAAATCAGGAAAATGGAAAAAACAGAAAAAAAGAAGAAAGCAGCCCAAGCCCAAATCAGGAAAAAAAAATTAAAAATACGCAACCCGCCGAACCGGTCCGTGAACCGGGACCGGTTTGATCGGTTTTTCACCGGTTTTGATCGGTTCTCGACGGGCCGAATCAGTCCCGATTTTTTAGGGTAGTTCGAACCGGACCAGACTCCGATCACCGGTCGGACCGGCCGGTCCGGTTCGGTTTTGAAAACATTGGATTTAATTTTACTGTTAAGGGTATATGTGGCATTTTAATACAATTGTGGAGAACAGACAAAAAAAAAATTTTTTTTTACACTGGAGAGTGCAAACTTAATTAAACTGAACTAGGAAGGAATTTTTCATTTAAAGTTGTTGTAGACATTTATCTCTAAATGTCGACAAAATGATACAGAAAAAAAAAAAAAAAAGAAAGAGGATTAGAGTTCAACTAAATTTGATCTAATTCGGTCAGTCCACTCCCATGCTATTTTATAAAAATAGATAAAATAAAATTTCCACTTAAATATTAATATCTTCAATGACAGGCCAAAACACAATTGATGTGAAAATTGTAAGATAATTTTGAGTTATTATACATAACTAGTAATCGTTGCACGCAGTTGCCGGGTGCAAAGAACTATATGAGTACCTAATGTTTTTTGTGCATACATCACTTTTATGATACTAAATATTGATATCACTTAATAATGAACATTTTAATATTTTATTGTGAGAAGATCACAGTCATCATTCATAATACAATTAAAATTTTGATTTAGAAATACCTTGAATAATTTTCTTTTTCATGAAAAATAGACTTCTACAAAAATTAAAATATAAAGATATGAATGGGCATGTGTTATGTTGGCCTCGTCATTTAACCTCAATTTTATAATAAGAACGTAGTAATGGGTTTAATTATTAATATTATTATTCTTTTGTTTCTAGTTAGTGAAAATGGGTTTAGTTTGCAAAATTACAATTTAATTAACACTTTTTGTATCAGTGTAGTAATTAAAAGGGCAAAATTGGTTCACTCAAAGTTGGTATTATATCGAAATTTCTAATTTTATACCCAATTTTGTATTTACATATCTAATTGTCTAAAAATTGAGAGCTAAAGAATGAAATAATACAAAAATAACTGTCACTGTGGACACAAAACAACTTTCTTTTTATGATAATATAGATAGATATGTATTTTCTTAGGAATATGTTGGTCAATTAATATATCGGTTAATTTGTATTATCTAACCGGGCATTCCCACTAAAATGTATGAGAAGGGTAATATTAAAAAATTAAGAAATATATTTTTTTAAATTATACATTTCATTCATTAGATTAGTATCTCATGCATTAAAAATCAAATATTACATTAATGATCAAAAGTGTAATTCAAATACTCTATCTGTTTGAAATTATTAGCCTTTTAAGGTTTTGTCATACGAATCAGCTAAGTAATTAATAGCCTTCTTTTTTTTACCTAAATTTAAAATAATTTGACCAAAATACTCTTTTTTTTAGAAAAGTGGTATTAGGAAATTGATGAGTTTTAATTGAGAAGAATGAGAGCAAGTTGAACAAAGAAAATAAATACTCTCTTGAACTCTTTAAAATGATAATATTATGGGACAAAAGAAAAAAAAATTCCCTAAAAAATCTAATAATTTGTGATAAAATATTATAGTTTGAGCGGAGAGTCAAAAGCTATTCCTCACAATCTTCAGCTCCAAATTTGCCAAATGTGTGAAATAAGAACTAATTTAACCCTTATAATTTACCCAACCTTTTTTTTTCCCTAATTTTCTTTTTGAGAAACCCAACTTGTTTTTTTTTTTGAATTGTTTGCGAAGCCCAACTTTGAAAGAGTCAAAATTATATGACTATTCCTCGGCAATTACGAGAATTTAGAGACAGCAACAAATATATATATATATATATATATAATATGTACACACGTACATAAATATAAATAGTGCCACCAATCGAATCATCACCAGACGAACGACTTTAGCAAAATCCCGATATGGAGTCACGCTTCCACTCGCTACTGCTCCTACTGTCGCTGCTGAATTTCGTCGCTCTTAATCGAGCCGACGAAAATGGCGGCGCCGGAATCGGAGGTGGAGTCATCAGAGTCAATTACAAGTTCGCCGGCTCGGACCCCACTCTCAGTGCCCTGAGAGCTCACGACGCCGTTCGCCACCTCGCCATTCTCGCCGGCGTCGACCTTCCCCTCGGCGGCACCGGACGCCCTGACGCTGTTGGGTGCGCTATTTAATGTTACTGTATTTTTTTTTTTTTCGATTTTTTGTTCCCCTTTTCGTTTCACGGCTATTTGTTTTGAATTAATGAAGTCACAGTGTAGTCGTACTTGCTTAATCGTGGTGAATTTCGCTTGTTTAATGAACTGAATGATCTTTATGGGCCTAATCCTGGGACCATAATCTGGTCTAGTCTTTTTGCGTTTTTCTGTGTTTGGTTTCGAATCATTGTTAAAAGGGGAAAATGTAATTGTGAAGTTGGACAACTGTAATCCCCAAATTACGCCAAAAAATCATGGTATTTATAATTCTCATTTCGAAATGTTTAATTTGAGTTATTGTGTAAATAGCTGAATAATTTTGAAGTAATATGTGCTTAAATATCGTACATGATGTTTCTTTTGGTAATCAATTCAATGATTGGATATTGTGTTTTGTTCAATGGTAGTTTACCAAAACCATGTTTAACTGCCTGATTGGATGAAAGAAAGAATTGAATTGCTGATAGGGCTTAAGTGAAATGTACTAGTGTTACTTATATAGATACTGGTTATATATGCATATCTGAGTTACTAATTACTAAATAGGCTATTCCATCGGTGGGTTCTTACATTTTTCTTGAGCATCCTTACACATGGATTATTATGTGTTTTGCACAAACAATTACTTATTCTGCAATTCACATGTTTGCTGTGGTGAAATTGCACCATAATTAATTGGTTTTGCCCTTTATCATTATTCACATCTTATATATAGCTGCTAGGCTAAGAGGTAATAGTTGTGCTGACATGTGCAGCAAAAACGGTTATGGGTAGGCATTTATGTACGGACAGATTTCCGTCCTCATATAATGATCGGCGAGCATTGAGTCTTATGCTGTGCAAATGTCAGTTTAAACCTCTTTTTACCCATTTAATAATGTGTGTAGGAGACCACGGTCTATTCTAGTACTATAAATATAAGTCCTGCCCGAGTTGTAGGTCCTCCTCATCAAGGGAGGATATTTGTTAGGGGATGGGTTTGGAACATTTGGTCCTAAAATCTTGAGATAAGTTGTGTCAGTCCGTCTGTAAAATAATGTGTATAGATGTGAACATATAGGTCCAAGCTTTATTTGAAAGGCATGCAAACATGTAACAAACACAAACAGCTGTGCATGAATGGTAGATATCATTAAATGCTTCTGATGAGAAATTTGCTGCTGGCAATGACTAAATTTACACAATCTTGTGCGCGTTCTACGGGTTTTTTGCGTGTTTGCTTAAGTGAAATGAGTACAAAATTTTGTTGTTATTTTAAAGTGCATATAATAGATGCATAAATATTTGGTCTTTCAAAAACAGAAATATAAGGAATTGACTAGAATTCTTATGCTCATCCATATGTGCCAAATACGGCAACAATCTGCTTTCTTATGTATTTCTTGTTGATGGTGCAGGCTCTACTATGCTAAAATAGGCATTGGAACACCCTCGAAGGATTACTATGTGCAAGTTGACACAGGAACTGATATAACATGGGTTAACTGCATTCAGTGCCACCAATGCCCCAAAAGAGGCTACCATGGTGTATGGTCCTCATCTGGATGTTACTACATATTTTTTGATCTAAGGAGAAGATTCTATGAATTGACAGGAGCACATGCTTTTGTTCTCATCTTTAGTTGTCTTTAATATAATGTATTTTATATTTTGGCAGATAGAACTTACGCTTTACAATCCAAGGGACTCTCTTACTGGGAAACTAGTACCCTGTAATGATCATTTTTGTAAAGAGATTGGTGGAGGCTTAGCGGGTTGCACTGCAAATACATCATGTTTGTACACTGAAGTTTATGGGGATGGGAGCTATACTATGGGCTACTTTGTTGAGGATGTTGTACAGTATGATCGAGTCTCTGGTGATTTGGAGACCAAATCAGCAAATGGAAGTGTTATTTTTGGGTATGTCATAGCTCTAGTTATATCGTCTTTGGTGTCAAGTACTTCTGGTATCGATTTTTTATGTATCATATTAAGTTTTCTAATCTATCTTCTTCAAATAGGCATATTTCATCATTCTTATCTATTGTGTAGGAAGTATGTGTTAAGTGGTTGTCTGAATGGTTGAAAATTCGACCACTTGCTATGCCTTACAGTTGCGAGAACACCTCTGATATGTAGCATATTCTCAGACATCAGGATCTTAGTGGATTTAGTAGGAATTCATCCTAAAAAGTTTGCTCAGTCTTAGTGATTAAAGAGTGATGGTACCCAACACATTAGTTGTCTCTGGGAACCACAGACGGATCACAAACCAGTCTACTTCCTGATAAAATTGCTGCTGGAGTACTGTACACTTTGTAGAACAAGCGTTCAACTTAGTACGGCTCTTCCTTGTTACCAATGTATACATTATGTGCAGGCACGATGTTCTCAAGATGGATGCAAAAAAATGTTAAATTTTTGAACTTGGTATGTTGCTCCAGGTCTCATCTACTTAGTACTCAGTTTAGATATTCTTAGAGGTTTTGGAAGGTTCCACCAATCAATTGAACTTCTATGTTTCAAATGGTTAAATAGGAAGCTGAGCTGTGCTATTTGTATGCAGTCTGAGTTTTACCTCAAACTGTCAATTGGGTTTTGTTTGCAATCCACATAGTGCGAAACTTATTACTAGATAGTGAATCAAAGCTTTCCACGAATGATCTTTGGTCTTAGTAGAGTAAGAGGGAGCCCACAGATTTTCAAACGTTCTCTCTCTTCTGGTAGTGAAGTACATGAATATGAAAAACTGTAATTATGCTCAAGCGCTTCTGATAAGTTGTGCCATGGGGCTATGAACTTCTCTACAAAATACTGGCCGCTGAGTCTTTTATGGGATCCATTATGTATTGGGATTTACTCGTGTTAAGTTTCTACAAGCAGTTTTAGCTGTCAAGATGGCTCTGTAGTGCATTAGATTCTAATTAAAACTTTCATAGATGCCAATCATTTTACTTCACTGATCCTATATTATTATTTTATTTTCAATCTAGTTGAGCCAGTACAAGTTTTTCAAGTCGCATTTCAACATCATTCAATTTAACTGGTTATCTTCAGACAATGTACTGTACTTTACCTTGAACAGTGAAGCCGTGAGCTGTTAATAGAACATGCTTGCTAACATGTTTCTTACTATACAGTTGCTGCCATTATGTTTACTTTATTGCAAACATGAGCCCATACACCGTGCCCCTTCAAATGTGCGAATGAAACCATAAATGCGAAAAAAGAAAAAATGAAACCATAAGCAAGTCTTGTCAGTTGGACTTGATATCCTTGGATTCCTAATACCTGTGGCCATCTGACAGAGGTTAATCTGGCCACAGGTTTGTAAAATACCTACAGTATGACTGTGGAAGAGATATAGGAGAAGTGCAGGCTCAGGAATAACACCAAAGAAATTGAAAGGAATGACGACGACAGGCAGAAACTTGACTGGCTATTCAATGAAAGTATCAGTTCGCCTACCCCTTTATATCTGGTTAGAGTCAATATGCAATATGCCTTATTAATATTCCCAAGAGTTTCTCTTTTCTTCTTATGAGGTGTGCTGTTCCTCCTCTTGCGTTATTTTCATTCGTCTTCTCTTTCATATTTCGCTAACAGATTTCTGCCCCTCCTTTTCATATCCCGTTCCTTGCTTCTTCCTTCACGGTTGATTGATTTTCTTGTCTTTTTCTTTTTTACTCTTTCCTTCTAATCTCCCCCCTCTATTCAGTACGAACTAATTATGCTATTGCAGCCCGTATAAAATAGTAAACATACTTCTTGTTGTCCTCTTAGGTAATAAAGGTCTCTTCCTCTTTGTGATACCTGTTTCACCCATCAGACCAGATATTGAATAATTTGCATTCCTTCCATGTTTCTGAATATCATCCTGGTCTGCCAAGTGTCGTCTGATGCATATTTACTTCCTAACTGAACTTACCTTACCAATCGATAGTGATTCCTCTTAATTTCCTTATCTAATTTTAATCACCCCAATTACCTGATTATGTAGCTGATTATTTGTCTTAGGAACTAATACTGTTATTATGTTTTGAATTCATGACTTTGTCATATGCTGCAGTAGTTTGTTGCAAAATGAATGAGGCTTCTGTAAACATTCCATCTTCTGTCTGTACATGCAAAAATTATATTTCTATTTGAGTTCTTATCTTTTTTGGCTTAATAAGCTTTCTTGAATGGATTAAGTATATATGTCTTTGGTCTTTATGCAATCCTTTTGAGCAGATGTGGGGCGAGGCAATCTGGAGACCTTGGACCAGAGGATGACGCACTTGACGGGATACTGGGTTTTGGAAAATCAAATTCATCAATGCTGTCACAGCTAGCCTCATCTGGAAGAGTAAAAAAGATGTTTGCACATTGCTTAGATGGCGTAAATGGTGGAGGCATCTTTGCTATTGGGCATGTTGTTCAACCACAAGTGAACACAACACCGCTGGTGCCCAATCAGTATGTCAGAGCTTTCCTTTGAATCTAATTGTGCCAATTTTTTTTTGACCTGTTAATTATGGATTCAATTTCAGGTGGTAAGCTAATGATTGGCTACACTTTATTTGTTCTTTTGTTGAAATATCTAGTAAATGTTTGCTACTTACTGTTGCCAGATAGAGAACATACAGATTACGAGGCCAATGAAGCTTGGCAAATGATTTTGTTTTTTGCTTTCCAGTTTGTTTGAATTAAGCTGAAGACTGGAAAATTTTCTAACATATCTTGGGAATTCAACATGATATAGTGTTCTCTCTTCATACTATTCCTCGAATGCAACGGTGATTTGAAATATTCTCTGCAATTGACCTCATATTTTGTAGGTCTAACATAAGAAAAAAGCGCTCCAACAATAGTCTGGGAGTATAAAGTATACAATTAGCAAATCTATAAATTTGTGGTTTGAAGAATCAGAAAAATATGAAGGAAAAAATATGATGGTACAGGCTTGGCAGAATTTTAGGGCCTACGGATGGATATTTGAGGAGTTAATCAATTGCAGAAGGTGCTGAATAGCTCTGTAATATGTGTGTGTGTGAGAGAGAGGGAGGGAGGGAGGGAGATGGAACACATATGGCTTTAGGAACTTTTGATTCCAATTAGTGTTTTGGACTGCTTTGAACCTGTGAAGATGGTGGTGAACTCGAGTCTTGACTAATCATTGTAAATAGTCCAGGTTCATCTTTCCCTAAGAAAAGCTTTTTTTTAGTTTTGGCATTGGTTTTTTATTTCTTCTATGGGTTTCCTGTTTACTGAGTTCTCCCATTCTATGTCTTCTCTTTATATACTTATATCAGCTCCTATGTTTGTTTTAACATCTATCCCCTAAAATAATTCTTATATGAAATTGTAGGCCCCATTACAATGTCAATATGACTGCAGTTCAAGTTGGTCCTGATTTTCTGAATCTGACAACAGATGTGTTGACTGGAGACAAGAAAGGGGCAATAATTGACAGTGGTACCACACTGGCATATCTGCCAGAGGTGATTTATGACCCACTAGTGAAAAAGGTATCTCATGTCCCTGTTTTCATGAATTTACTCCGACTACAGAGTTCAACAGAGGAAGCTTACTGTTCCGTGTGCTTTATGTTTGCTGGCTTGCTAGATACTCTCCTGGCAGTTGGATTTGAAATTGCAAACACTCCATGATCAATACACTTGCTTTGATTATTCGGGAAGGTATTACCCATTTGTCGATGCTCTCTTGAATGAGTTAAGACTTAAATCTATCTTGATGCTACTGTTTTATTGTTTCTGTAGTGGTTATGGGGCATATATATCTCGTAGTATGCAGTTTTCTCGATCATAGTCATCTATATCCGATGGACCTAACATCTTTTCTCATTTAGCTTGCCTCTTTAAACCATTGTTCACTATTTCTTTTTGATGCTTGACTTTTGATGTTACTTTGTTTGTTATCTTGGCTTTGGGAAGTTAAATATCAAATGTCCTGGACTTTTGTATCTGTTAAGATATTTAGTTTCCTTTACCTTGTTGCTTAGGAACATATAGATCACATGCATGGATATCACAATTGTTTACTTAACCTATCTCTTTATGTTGGAAGAAAAGTTTATGATTCTCAGTTTTGAGTGCTTGAAGTTTATTTCTACACGGTACTGGAGCAAGAGTTTTATTTTATTTTATTAGAAAAAATGAGAAAATGAAAATGAAGAAAAGGAAAACGAAAATGGAAAAAAGAAAAAAAGAAACTGTTGGACCTTGCAGCATCTGCAAGAGCCGAAGATGATTCATCTCCCGACCAAGAGTTCAGCCAGTCCTATCTCCATTTTGTTGATTTTTAGCTGCCATCATACCGTGACCCAGACGAGCGGCTGTTTCTCTCACTTCCAGGCTGACCACATGGCTGCTCACCCTTTTTCCCTTCAAGTCTGTTGTCACCTACCTGTCACTTCTACCCAACTACCTTCAGTCTTATCTTTAGTGCCAGCATGTCTCCTTTCTTGTGATTGATGCCTCACATGGTGTGTGTTAATCTTCTTCCTCCATATCACTTTGTTCTTGTGGAATGGAACAAGGACAAATAGTTTCTTTGGTTTGGTATTCATGCCCTAATCTCTAGAGATTACATGTTTATCCCTTACGAAAAAGGGTTCTCTACTATCTGCCTTCTTTTTTACCATGGGTTCCCTTCTTAAACAGAAGGATGCTCTGGTACATCCATAGAACTTAATGGCCAATATTTTATTCTTTGGTCCCAAGCATTCAAACCTTTTCTTGGTTGTTGTCACATATTCTTTTGACCCTCCTTATCCTAAGGATAGTAGTTCTGCATAATGGCAACAGGATGACTGCTAAGTTATGACTTCGCTGCTTGAGGCTTTGGTCAGTACTAGTGTAATGTTTTGTGGGCTTTGCCAAAAAAAAAAAAAAACGTAGCATTCAGTGTGTGACTCAAGCAGAGAATGTTTCTGTGTGTTTACTTGTATGAGAATCTCTTCCTTGAACCAAGATGGTACCCCTGTGACTGAATATTTTGTCCAGCTTAATCTGCTACTGTATAACTTTGTTTACATTTGCTGCAGTGTTGATGATGGATTTCCACCTGTCACGCTTCATTTTCAAAATTCACTTTCTCTGAAGGTTTATCCTCACGACTATCTTTTCCCTTTTGTAAGTATCCTCTGTTAATGGAAGTATAATGTGGGATTATATTTTGTAAGACCTGTACCTGGCCTAATAATTTCTTCTTGAGAAATATTTGCTTCTTATCTTGTGATTAAATTGTTGTAATTAATAGCTCTTATAATCTTCTAAAAGTATGGAAGTCTGTATTGTTGTTCTCATACCTTCTAGTCTACGTATCCTACTCGTAAATGACAAGGGAAATAAATAGAAAGAAGGGCAGAACTGCCAAATGTTCTTTGATTGCTTGTGCTTCTACTTAGGTTTGGTTCTCATAATAGATCATTTTATGTCCTAGTTCATAGAGTAGGAATTAATGGGTTGTGAATGAGCTTTAGACTTTCTTCAAAGTAAAAAAAGATACTGTTAAAATCAACTGTTTTTGGGGCTGCTGAGACATTGGCAAGTGATTAATATGTTATTTATTCATGGTGTTTTGAGGACTTTCTGCCGTCTTCCTTGTAGTCTCTCTCCAAACTTCTATGCACAATATATAATGATTAGCCAAACATATACAAGGCAACATAATATACACTTTCCTGGAGTACTGGGCTTTTTTTAGGGGCTGGTTATGTTTAATATGATGGATAAGATGTGTCCAAATTGTTAAGAATATGAAAAATGTGTGGAATTGGTGTGTGGTGTATAGTGTGAGTTGTATTATGAAAGACTATGGTTTACGTATATATACCTGTACATACTAACTTGTGCAGACACAATGAAATACGATTCTTTACTAGTTTACACAAATGTCGGGTCAAGCCTTCAATTACATTAAGTCCTTGTGTCTTGCAAACACAATTCCCTTTGTGTGCCAAACATAATTTTAAGTACCATGTATTCATAGTGGATGAAGGATTCCTGTTTTCTCGTTGCGATATTAGATACGCAGTAGCCCATTCCCCCTGCGCAATACCCAAATGTCTTTTTCTTCTCTATCTTCTTTAGATTCTCTTTGTTACCTGTTTGCCCAGTTCTTTGGTTGACAGCCTTGGTTCCCGAATGACTTCTAATCCTTCTTTTTATGAAGGATCCACTTCAGCAGCTTAGCCTGATCCTCATACTCGATAATCATGGTGTGTCAATCAGTGTCCCTCAACATGCATTAACTAATTGAATATCCATGAAGCTGCCTCCCGTTATTTTGAACAAATACATACCAGCCACTAGAAAAGGTTCGGCAAGCATGCTGCACATCATAAATGCTATCTATAAAAATTAGACCATAGTAGTAACTGTACAGAAACTCATTTTGATCATTTAAATGATTATCTTCCCATTTAAATTCTCATGTCCATAGTTATCAAAAGCGCAGATAGCGTGCGCTATAGCGCGCTTCGTAGCGAAGCGCAAGCCTTGCGCTTCGCAGCGCTCTGCGCTAGGAGTTTTAGCTTAGCGCGCGCTTAATGCGCTTTATGCGCTATAGCCCAAAAGCGCAAGGCCCATTAAAAGCGCGCTTTTTTAATTAAAGGAATTAGGGTTAAAGAAAAAATGCAGCAAAAAATTTTCTCTCCTCATTTTCTCGATTTTTTCCTCATCTGGCCTTCCACACTCACTATATTTGGTTCACCCTATCAAGCTTGCCGGCCACCGCCACCCATCAGCACAC